>JAUEJL010090167.1:0-14321 GCA_032274825.1 Drosophyllum lusitanicum
CTCACTTTTCAAAACCAAAATCCAATTGGATTTACTCAATCGGATCGGATCAAACCGATCCATCCGAACGTACACCCCTGTTCTTCATCATACATAATAACTATGATATTTATGTTCTTATTAATTTATTAACTATTATTTTTATACTCGTATTTAAGAGTATAGTTGTCCAAATAAATACTTTTGTTGTGTATGATAACTCTTTATCATGCCCCTTTTTGTTATGATTAGTTACGTATGACAAACTTTTGTTAGGTATAAATTATCTCCCTTTTAATTTATGTTTGAGAAATGATTTGTATAATAACACTTTTTTGTTACACATAACAAAAAATATATGTTTGAATCATAATACTTTTGAATATGTGGTTATGAAATATAGTTGGCATGTAGTAAAAATATATTGTGTACAAATAATCTCTCTTACGCTGTGTTCCCGAGATACATTAAGGAAAGAAAAGAAAAGAAATTTAACAGGAGAAAAGAAGTAAAAAAAAGGATAATGAATTTGATTTTTCGTGTTTCTGAGTTGAAAAGAAAAAAATGAAATTGGAGATAAAAGAAATAAGTTTGTGTTCCAGGGTTAAAGATGAAGGAAAGAAAAAATGGTCATTTTACAGTAATACTCTTACTTTTAAAAATTATTTATTGTGATTAAGGGCAATTTAGTCAATTAAGAGAAGTCATAAAAATTTTCCTTTCCTTTTCTTTCCTTTCAAATCTTCCCACTAAAGTTTAGGAGAGAAAGTTGTTAACCAAACTTTACTTTCAAATCATTTCCCTTCTTTTCTTAAAATAACTCTATAAAACGATTTTTTTATTATTTTCTTCTAAATCTTTTCTTTCCTCTTCAAATTAAAACTCGAGAACACAATATTAGAGTATGGGGAGTACCTACTCCCATGCTTAATGTCACATCAATGTCACGTTACATATACTTTATCCATGCTTCAACCCAGAAAATACCAATATCTCACTTACTACACATACTTCAAAGTTTTTTTAAATAATAATATTTCTCCCTCTCTCATTTTGCAGTAAAGGCCACATAGGCACTAAGCAGTGCCGAAAAGAAGAATAATATACACCGGTTACTCTTTATGTTTAAATCATGTTTCTTTTGTTTAGACAAACGGTGACAACCAAATGACAAGTGTAAGGTTTGTAAATGTGAAAGAACAAAAAGTACAAGAAACCTTAACATGTAGCATAAGACCATCCGCATCCGTCACCAACCAGCGCTGGTTAGGGGGGAACCCGCCTAGAACACCATCACCCCAAGGAGGGTGTGCTCGGGTTGAGTGGCTAGCTAGCTGCTGAACCTTTTATTTCCTAGAACACAAACACCATCAAACGAGAACTGTTTTTCGTACGAGAACTGCGAGAACTAATTTTAGCCGTCTAATTCCCCCTCCTTCAATTGGATTGCCCAGCCATGAATTCCCTACATGCACCTTGCCACACTCAATCCCTCCACGCTCTTCATCCATGTATTCCACTTACCACTTGAATGACCTAGATTGATTCTCGCAATTCTCGTACGAAAAACAGTTCTCGTTTGAATCCCCCCCCACACACATATATATATATATGTGTATATATTTCTTTTTTTTCACCTCCTCCCCAACGGTAACACACACACACATATTTTTTTCTTTTTTCTCCCTTTGTCAGTGCGACGAAAACGTTAATCAAGCGAATGAGGAAGAAGACGTAGAGATTAGCGAGCAACAACATGACGCTAACATCCGAGAAGTCCGAAACACGGAAATGCATCACAACCTTCGATCGGATTTAATAGAGCACATGAATCGGCTTTCAAGACACAACGACGACGATAACTAGTAATTTTTTAAATTTATGTACTATTTTTTTTTAATTTTTTAATGTAAGGTGAAATATTAGTTTGATTTATAATTTATAATATTTTATAATTATATTGTCTTGCAATGTAATTATAATAAATTATGTTAATTAATAATAGTTGAAAAAAAGGGAAAAAAAAGATAGGGTTGAAGAAGGTTGAATGTGAGGGTTTGTGGGTTAGAGAGGGTTAAAGGTGGGAGATGATGTGGATGTTGATGTGCCAGTGAGTTAGAAATGATAAGTGAGGATTGGATGTTGATGGTCAAAAACATTTTGTTTTAATATGATTGTTATTATTAAATTTTATAGTAATGTAATTCATGCAATTTCCGTTAACCACTTACCTCCTCCTCGGCTGCTTGTTTATTTATTTATGTCTTTTTTCTATAAGCAATATTATTTTTACTAAATAAAAATCAAAACATAATAACAGCTGGTAGGTAACATTAAAAAATAATCTGATTTTAATTTTTAAAAATGTAATATGTTTTTATAAGAAAATGATTCTTTAAAAAAATAATAAAATGTCTATAATATATTTTTCTTTACAAAAAAAGAATTTTTAAAACTAAAAAAAACTATTTTTATTCGGCACTATGCGATTATCATTCTCTAAAAAGAAAAAAAGTTTCCAAATAAATATTATCTTATGAGTTGTGTTTAATCAAGTCCATGTAAAAAACATAGTTCTTAAATTATAATATTCAATCACAAGTGATTTAGTATACAATCACATGTGTTTTGTAAAAGTATCATATATGAATTACGAAAATGCCACACCGCCTAAAATTTTAAAATACAATCTGAATCTTGATGCTATTGATATAAAGGCTAAAGTTAGTCTCTTAGAATTTTAAATTAAATATAAATTATATTGAACATTCTTTATTATCTTATTTTATATTTTTACTCATCAAATTAAGAAAAATATCAAAATTAATAAAAAAGTCAAAGAAAGAGAGTTAATAAATTTTGAGGATAAAATAAAAGAAAATAGAATTTTTCAAAAATTAATATAATTGTCCCCGCGTCCAAACAGTACCCTAGTTCCTTGGCTAGTTGTCTTCCATCCTAAAACCCTATTCCCTCCATCTCTTCAAATAAAAAAAAGAAACACTCACTCTTTGGAGGGAGAACCAATTTCTTACAACCGCCGCCGGATAACTGCCGACGCTCCGTCCATGGCTTCCTCCGATAACATGCGCCCTACCGATCTTCAATTATCTCAGATAGCCGCTGTCCTCGGCCCTGACAACTCCCAATTTGAAACCCTAATCTCCCATCTTATGTCCGCCGTCAACGACCAACGTTCACAAGCAGAAGCTCTCTTCAACCTCTGCAAACACCATCATCCTGATACTCTAATCCTCAAGCTCTCTCAACTCCTTCACTCTTCCCCACACGCCGAAGCACGTGCGATGTCCGCCGTGCTCCTCCGGCGTATCCTTACCGTTACCTCTGACGATGAGTCTCAATCGCAAACGCTATACCCTTCCCTTTCACCTACCACTCAATTAACCCTAAAATCTACGCTGCTTGAGTCCGTAAGCAGGGAATCATCCAAATCGATATCCAAAAAGCTATGTGACACCGTATCGGAACTTGCGTCTTTGGTTTTGCCGGAAAACGGTTGGCCGGAACTTTTACCTTTCATGTTTCAGTGTGTTACATCAGGAAACCATAGGCACAAAGAAAGTGCTTTGTTGATTTTTGCACAATTGGCTCAATTCATTGGTGAAACATTGGTTCCCCATTTGGACACTTTACATGCTGTTTTTCTAGGGTGTTTGGGTACAGGGATAGATCCCGATGTTAGAATTGCAGCGTTGGGTGCTTCAATAAATTTAATTCAGTGTTTGGAGAAAGCCTCCGATCGGGACAAGTTTCATGATTTGCTGCCCTTAATGATGCAGACATTGACGGAAGCATTGAACAACGGGGAAGAATCCACTGCGCAAGATGCCTTAGAATTACTAATTGAATTGGCAGGCACTGAACCCAGGTTTCTAAGGAAGCAAATAGCCGAAGTTGTGGCCGCAATGTTGGAAATTGCAGAGGCTGAGACTTTAGAGGAAGGGACTAAGCATTTGGCACTCGAGTTTGTTATTACTTTGGCTGAAGCAAGAGAGAGGGCACCAGGGATGATTAGGAAGTTGCCACAATTTATTAAACGATTGTTTGAAGTACTGATGAAGATGTTATTGGATGTTGAAGATGATCCTGCTTGGCATAGCGCTGAGGTTGAACATGAGGATGCGGGTGAGTCTAGCAATTACAGCGCTGGTCAAGAATACTTGGACCGGCTTTCGATTTCTTTGGGTGGGAATACAATTGTTCCCGTTGTATCTGAGATTTTGCCTGCTTATTTGGCTGCTCCCGAGTGGCAAAAGCACCATGCAGCCCTCATTGCACTTGCTCAAATTGCAGAAGGTTGCTCAAAGGTATTTACTGATGATATTTTGGATGATTCTTTATTGTTGCAAGATGATAAGCATGTAAAGTTATGCATATCTGCTTCCTTAACGTTGTATTAGTATTTTGTAAATTTTAGGTGGAAGAGCTTAACGAAATTTGGATGCAGAAAAATCGTTGTGTACTTATTGTAACATTTTCTATTGTTTTTTGGTGATACAGGTGATGACAAAGAACTTAGAGCAAGTTGTATCCATGGTGTTGAACTCATTTCAAGATCCTCACCCTCGTGCTAGGTGGGCTGCTATCAATGCAATTGGTCAACTATCTACAGACTTAGGCCCAGATTTGCAAAAGCAGTATCATCATCTTGTGCTTCCAGCATTAGCTTCAGCAATGGACGATTATCATAATCCACGGGTGCAGGTGAGTTGTGATATTTTGTCTTTCAGTATGTATCTGTTCATTGCATCATCGTGTCATGTAAAAGTGTTGGATATTCTAGTACACTTCTCGTAAAAACTAGAATTAATATATTGTAAAAAGTGTTTATGCATTAGTGCGTCTGAGAATGACTCGCTTCATTTACTGTCATTCGGATGGATGTTTTTGCAGGCGCATGCTGCTTCAGCTGTGCTCAACTTCAGTGAAAATTGTACCCCGGAACTTCTAAACCCATACTTGGATGGGATTGTGGGGAAATTACTTGTCTTATTGCAGGTATGTCATTGTGTCTAGATTGCCAAATTCTGTATAAATAATATTCAGTATCTATTTTTGAACTTTTTCTTTGAACAATTTGACATGCCAGAAGTTATTTGACGGATATTAATTATTGGATCCTTGTTGTATATTCAGAATGCTAAGCAGATGGTGCAGGAGGGTGCTTTGACTGCTTTGGCATCAGTTGCCGATTCATCTCAGGTACCATCATCAGGCGTATTCATTTCTTTTGCATAACATGATGAGTTTCTTGTAACTTTGGTTCTCACTCATCATATTCTTTGGCAGGATCATTTTCAAAAGTATTATGATGCAGTAATGCCTTACTTGAAAACCATACTTGTGAATGCAAATGACAAAGCTAATCGCATGCTTCGTGCCAAATCTATGGAGTGTATTAGTTTGGTTGGAATGGCTGTTGGAAAAGATAAGTTCAAGGATGATGCCAAGCAGGTATACTTCTTCCTTACACACACATATCTATATACGTACATACATATATAGACACACACACACGCTTACACTCAGACATACATATTGGATTTAGAAACCCGTGTATTACATGGGTATTATAAAAAATGACTTTATAGTTAATTATATCTTTCCTATGCATTTTTACACAATTATTGTTAAATAAAACTTGAATATAGAAAATATAATTATTAAATGTTATATTTATAGTCCAACGAAACATGAATTTAATAAGAAATCTGGAAGTCAATTGAAATAGTGCATACATGACAAAATCATGAAAAAAAAATATAAATTATAGTGAACAACAAAATTATACACACCCTAAATTTAAACTTTTGTCTCAAATAAGACGAACAGTCAACCTGAAAGAGGAACATCTTAAATACATATCTTTATACCCTTTGCCTATTAGACATTTAATGTGTGTCAGTATGTATGATTAAATATATCTTGTAATTGTTAATTTTCATACATATGTAAACTTCAATGATTTGGAGTATATTAGGGATCATAGATGATGTAGTATAGAAAATGTTATAAAATATGTTTACATATTCTTCATTAACATTTTTCACTATGAAAAAGATACGATAAGATATCACAAAAATTTCAATCTTGGGCTTTTATGAACAAATTGATGAGATTTATTTAGATGTAATTTTATAAAAATTTAATTGTTTTTGTTTTTTTGGTTAATAGACATGTAAACATAAGTAGTGGACAATACCATTAATGACATTCAAATATAGAATATGGTGAAAAATAAAATCTTTATTAAAGAAATCATAGTATAAAGGGTGAGTATGGCATAATTGAAAATGAGGAAGTAGAATAAATGCTTATACACGAAACATGACACATAAGAAGTGTACATTGAAAGAAAAACGAGGGGGAATATAAAAGAGTTGGCCAATAAAAAAAAGTGATGAGTGACATAATAATTACTTATTTATTACATAGCATAGATCACTTTATAGACTGATAATGTATTATGTGGTTGAAGGTTATGGATGTTCTTATGTCACTGCAAGGTTCCCAACTGGAGACAGATGATCCAACAATAAGCTACATGTTGCAAGTATGCTTTTTTTTCTCTGTATTATGTAGCTTTGCTTATAATGCAAAAATTTTATTGCATTGAAGTTAATGATTGTAATTTTCTGTTCCAGGCATGGGCAAGACTTTGCAAGTGCTTAGGGCAGGATTTCCTCCCTTACATGAATGTTGTCATGCCACCATTGCTTCATTCTGCCCAACTTAAACCCGATGTTACAATTACATCTGCTGATTCAGATGCTGATATTGATGAATCTGATGATGAAAGGTCTGATTTTTAATTTTGTTATAAATCTTTTTCATAAATTGTAGAATTTCCTTACTTCTTATTGGTTTCGGATCTTTATAAGTATACACTGTTCAAATTGCAGCATTGAGACCATCACACTTGGAGATAAGAGAATAGGGATCAAGACAAGTGTTCTTGAGGAGAAAGCTACAGCATGCAACATGTTATGTTGCTATGCTGATGAGTTGAAGGAAGGGTTTTTCCCTTGGATTGATCAGGTGAAATATCATTTTTTATTGTTTTATCGTCTTTTATTGTAAACGGTTTATGAAAAATTGGCTTTTCAAAGATCACAATTTTATGCAGGTTGCTCCAACATTAGTACCACTTCTTAAATTCTATTTTCATGAAGAAGTTAGGAAGGCTGCAGTTTCAGGTACCAACTCACCCTCAAGTGAACTTAATTTTAGGTCAAATATCATGTTGTAATCATTGACTTTTTCTTTGACATGTAGCCATGCCAGAGCTTCTCCGTTCAGCAAAATTAGCTGTTGAGAAGGGTCAATCCCAGGGCCGAAATGAGTCCTATGTAAAGCAGTTGTCTGACTATATCGTACCAGCTTTAGTAGATGCTTTACGCAAGGTTCTTTTCATCATTTATCTCATTCTGATACAATTTGCATAATGTTTTATTGCAAAATAATGGAAATAAGAATGAAATACAAAATGTGGTGCGAGTTTTTTTTTTGCTATGGCTGATTTTTCTATGCATAACAATATTTTTCTTTTGTTCTTTAAGAGTGGAGCTTGTGAATCATTCTTTACTGAATTTTGGTTTTCAGGAACCAGAGACAGAAATTTGCTCAAGTATGCTGGAGGCAATAAAGGAGTGTGTACAGGTGTGCTTCATTATTTACTGAATGTTGACTTCCTTTTGTTCGTAGAGACGAGGAGATATTCTGAAAACTTCAGTTTATTTATTACTTCTTTTTGCTTCAGATTTGTGGGCCTCTTTTAGATGAAAGCCAAGTTAGAAGCATCGTGGGAGAGCTAAAAGAGGTGATGACAGCCAGTTCAGCTAGAAGAAATGAAAGAGCTGAGAGAGTTAAAGCAGAGGACTTTGATGCAGAAGAGGGGGAAATGCTCAAAGAAGAAAATGAACAAGAGGAAGAACTTTTTGATCAAGTATGCTTTTATCTTTCAATTCACCAAATATGAATTTTGCATTTTTTATTCCCTATTTGTTCTTTTGAATAATGTTTCCTTTGTCTTTCTTAAACCTAGGTTGGTGACTGTTTGGGCACTCTAGTTAAGATCTTTAAGGCACCATTTCTGCCTCTTTTTGAGGAACTTTTGCTTTACTTAATGCCTATGTGGGTGAGTTCCATTATACAAACGCTCCTTTTTATGCATGACATTTATTGTAACATCCCAAGTCTAAAAGTAGTAAGCTGGCTAGCCCAATAACCCGGTTGAGTCTCAACTTGAAACCATGGTGGAAGTTATTGATTGGTAGCACACACCTTAAGGCTTATAAAACTATGGGTTGTTACTTGTTACATTAGTAATTCCTTGATGCATTGTGTGTTTTTAAATTTTTTTTCATTGGGTGTAATTATTGTGTATACTTAGGGCAAGGATAGAACAGCGGAGGAGAGAAGAATAGCAATTTGCATATTTGATGATGTTGCTGAGCATTGCCGAGATTCAGCTCTAAAGTAAGCCCTCGATTCTGTTGTTACTGTCGCAATTTATTGAAGTCATTTTTCTTAACAATCCATTATGTTATTACAGATACTACAACACCTTTCTGCCAATCGTCTTGGAAGCATGCAATGATTCAAGCACAGATGTTCGCCAGGTATGCATAATTCTATGTATCGGCAATAAATTTTATGATTCGGGTTAAAGGAAAATCAATCAAATTAGTTAAAGGTGGTGCTAAATGTATTTAATGCATAAAGCCTCACATATCATTTCTTTCATAAACTTAGATTATTATTGAAACATATATTAATTAATATAATCATATCTGAAAACACTAATCATCCTTAAAAAATAATTATTATACTTTGGACAGATAAACACGACCTGTCCCGACTCCCGACCCATATTAAATTTACCCAAGATTATCACTTTCATGGCTATTTGATTCTAAACATATTTACTACCCGTCACTCTGTCAGGCTGCTGTTTATGGGGTTGGCATATGTGCAGAGTTTGGGGGCGGTTCATTCAAGCCATATGTCGGTGGTAGGTTTTTGTTACTTGCACTTGCCACTTATTTTCTGGCACTGTTGTCTCACTTTCTGACCATTAATCTTTGTTTTTCTTTTTTCTTTGGGCCCTTTTGTAGAGGCTCTTTCTAGATTGGATGCTGTCATAAGACGTCCTGATGCATTGCATCCAGATAATGTAATGGCTTATGACAATGCTGTTTCAGCTCTTGGCAAGATATGCCAATTTCATCGTGATAGTATTAATGCTGCTCAGGTAATTTTCTCATTTTTCTTAAATCACATTAATAGTCTTAACTCTCAAGACTCCAAAGTTTATTGAAAATCTATACAATACGGTTGTGTTATATTTTATCCACTCCCCATCTCTGTATATATTGCATTTTTCCACCCCGTGACAGCCATTTAATATGTTCTTAAACATTCAAAGTGAGGTTTTAACTTTTAAATGATTAAAATCCTGTTGCATTCTTCAGATTGTTCCTGCATGGTTGAATTGCTTGCCAATAAAAGGCGACTTGATTGAGGCTAAAGTTGTACATGATCAGCTTTGCTCAATGGTTGAAAGGTAAAGTATTGAATTTTACAAAATCGGAGCATTTTTGTACAACATACAAACCTGAGTACTTTATCTATCGGAATCTTCCATTCTTTTCTTACCATATCTCTTTCATTAATGCGAAGCTTATGTATCCAGGTCTGATGGAGAACTATTAGGGCTTAACCATCAGTATCTTCCGAAGATAGTCGCAGTATTTGCAGATGTACACTTGTCACGTTCTGTGATTTATTTAATAATTCCATCTCGTCTTCTTCATTCTCTAATTTTCAGTAATTTTTGGTTTAGGTTCTTTCTGCTGGTAAAGATTTGGCCTCTGAACAAACAGTTAACCGAATGATAAATCTTCTAAGGCAGCTGCAGCAAACATTACCACCTTCGGCCATGGCATCAACCTGGTCATCTTTACAACCTCAACAACAGCTTGCTCTTCAATCCATCTTATCTTCTTAATGGTTTTCTATCATCATTCCATTCTCGTTTGGTGTGTGCATTATTTTTTTTCACAATACATACTTAAAAAAAATTCATTTTTTGCATGCATCGATGTTATGAAAGGAAGTTGAAAATGTAAAATAGGTCTAGGATGTGCATATACATGTTACGAATATTGTGGTACGTGTGACTCGTGAGTACACGGTAATTTTGTCCTGAAAGACGCGAAGTTTGAGTTTTGTGTTCTTGTTTTGGTCTTGCATAAACAGATTGTAATTTAAATGTCTGGATTTTGGAAGAGAGTGAATTTTTGTGGATGAATTTTGGGTTTTATTTGTTCACTAGGATTGGTATCCATTTTCTAGCATCAAAACATGCTCTTCTTTTTCTCCTTCACAAAGAGAACATGATTATGATGAGCAAAAATGCATATATATGTTTTTAACAAAATAGTTTTCTTTTTGTAGATTTTAATATTGGTTATTATTAGATAGAGTATATATGTATTAGGTTTTGGTGAACATGTATGATGTCACAACTGTTTTAGTGTATTATTACATACCATTAAAAAGTATCAAGGGCACAATTGTATGAACAAAATCACAAATGTGTTTCAACAATTCCTTACAAAACTTGTTATTAATGTGTGTGTATATATATGTACACACTAAACAAAATAACTATGTTTAGGTCCATGTCTTGAACTCTTATGTTCTTTAGCTACGGATTACACAATGTACCGCTTTTATGTGATAAGTAGTAGGAACAATGTCGCTCTCCACGCAACGATATGATCGGACTACTAAAAAGATTCAAGTAATTTGTTTATACAAGCTTAGAAAAGAAAAATGAGACCCATTCAAGTCTAAAAGTGCCATTATACCCTTATATATGTGGTCCCAAATCCTAATCCTTTGCAACTAATAAACCCTAAGGTGCCGTTTGGTTCATGGATTGTTTTTGGAAGGAATTGGAATGTATGAAGGATTTGGAATTTAAAGGATTTGGATTTGGAATCTAAATCCTTGGCTCATTGTGTTTGGTTACCTATACAAAAGGAATTGGAATTCACACATTTTACACCCATCAGAGCTAACACCACCATCCATAACCACCGCCACCATCCCAACCTCCACCACTGCTGAATCGAAGTCCCATCGTCGCCACCATCCCAACCTCCACCACCGCAGAGTCGAAGCCCCTCGAATCGAAGCCCCATCGTCGCCAACGTCAAAATCGAACCACCATCGAAGTCTCGCCTCCATCGGAATCGAAGCCCCATCGTCGCCAAGTCATCGCTAGTCTCTCGAAGCCTTCATCGGTCACAGGTAAGCAAGTCGCCGGTCGAATCGAAGCCAGTCTCTCGAAGCCGCTCACAAGCGATGGTGTATGTGTCGATGGTTTGGGGAGAAGGAATTTGAATTCCTTAGGTTTTGAAGGAATTCACATTCCCATGACTGAAGGAAAATTTTCCAATGTGTAGAAACCAATAAATCAACATGCAATATTCTTAATTGATAATTATTCTAAGATTACAACCTGTTTCTCTTTTGTTCATTCTACCATTTTTTTAAAATTTAAAACCAATATATACTTAGGTAGAATATTTTCCCATGAATTTAGAATTATCATTAACTCAAATATAAATACAATTTACAAATTAAATGGGCCTATACGAATACGGGCCAAGAGGCCGTTTACAATATATACACATTAACATCCCCTCAGTTTGACCGTGAGGTATGTCACGGACGTTCAAACTGTGACGAAAATATATCAAAAAATAAAGAGGAAGAAAGATCCTTGGTAAAGATATCTTCGTATTGCGCTGAAGACGGCACATGATGTACGCAAACATGTCCTAAAGCCACCTGATCATGAACAAAATGTATGTCAATCTCTAAGTGCTTCATGCGTTGATGTTGAACCGGGTTGTTAGACATGTAAACCCTGTTGATGTTGTCATGCATAGACAATAATAGCTTTGGTGTAGGGATGAGCAAAATAACCGTATGGACCGGACCGGACCGAATTACATATAAGCGGTGTGGTTCTTTGTTCTAGTTTTTCTCATTTTTCGAGTTCGGTTCTTTCGATTCCGGTTCTAACGGGTTCGGTTTTTTACCCAGAACCGGACCGGAATATCAAAAGATAATTATTTTAACACTTTTAAAAACAAAATTTAAAATTATCTTATTCTTAATTAATATGTAACAAAATTTTCACGTATCTAATTTAATATTTTTTTGAGAGGCAAAGAAATATATGAACATTGTTGATTCATTACAAGTATAAAATAACCTTTTGATGATAGTGATAAATTCTTTTTACTTTTTTATTCATGTATGATATGTTTTTTAATGTATACAAGTAGAAAATAACCTTCCAACAATAATCAGAAGTTAATCAAAGTTGGTTTATATCTTTTGGTATGTAATCTATAGTATGCAAGCTTAGGTAGAGAAAATTTAAATAGAAGTTTCAAATATTTTGGGTTTTGCGGATTTTGGAACCAAAAAACCGGAACCGAACCTGAACCGTTACACCTATACGGGACGGTTCTCGGTTCTAGATTTTGGCCATTTTCGGGTTCGGTCCGGTTTTGGAACCGCGCTCATCCCTACATTAGCCCTATACAAAAGGGGACTTTTGATGAAACATTTTGAGACTCCATTTTCATCACATTCAAACACGAATCATACTCGCAACAACTTCAAGAACACACGATTCTTGAAATTGAACGTCTGTATCAAAGGATTCTATCTATTGAGTTGATGAAAAACAAAATGAAGACGAGCTGGATGACATAGAGGAGATGGTGAAAGCACTTCCTCATGCTCCTGAATTCATCAACTAAATATTGGGCCTTCATTTACTCTACTCGGCAGAAAACGTCACGAGGCTGTGGAGCAAGCCATGCAGAATGTTCTAAGTTGTTTTGTTCATATGAAGACGAACAACAACTCCTCCTTATAGTCTATTTAATCGTTTGATATTGTTATGTTTTGTTAGATGTGTATCATCCTAAATAGATGAGGAGTATTCTAGGTTATTTAGATTTTTGATGAACATATATCTCGAATCGACTAAGTTGTGTATTTTGGATGATGTATTTGGTAAATCTATACTAATATAGAAACTATTTAACATTCTCTTTCATCCTTAATTTTAAGAGTTCTTAAAATTTAATCAAGACAAAATCTTGATCCTTCATTCTATCTAAATTAATCTCATCCACTTAATCTATAACTATTTCACACTCTCTCGTAATTTACTTAAACTTTTTATTCATTTAAAATATACTCTCTCATATTAACACACTATCTCACACAAAAACAATTATCCATCCACATCAACATAATTTTTAAAATCTTATTAACTTATCTATCCTTAGAATTTATTTTTAAAATTAATAAAATAGTTTATGCAAATAAAAGAAAAATTGAAAAAAACGAACATATTACTATAGAAAACTTTTTCGTAACATTGAATTGACGAAGCATTACGCGTGTACAATGCTAATATTTGTTTAAATCCCAATATTTTTGTTCTTAATAATTTATGTTCTATTTATTAGCCTCGTAACCCCCAAATTTCAAAAGTCACAAACCCTAGATCACCATCTCCCTTACAAGATCATTCATCAATACCAATACCATATTACTATTTATTCATCAATAAAACAATTAAGATTTAAGCATCTATTTCCTTTATCATCACAAATCATGTCCAAATAAGCAATTTTTGAAGTGTTAATTAAATTTCTTAAATTCAATTTTGTACTTGCAACTTTTCCGTACTACTTTTTGCAACTTGTTCTAGATCCTCATCGTCTGAATCCAGATTTATATGAACTGTATTGTTGCTCTCACCTTTTCCATCAATCTACGACTCTTTCTTGTTCATGTTTTCTTTAACACCCATTTCATCGGTTTAACACATTTGTTTTTAAAAAAATCATGAAAATAAGGTATATTTACTGTTGTTTATTCACCTGGTGATCGTCTATTCACTCCCTTTTCTTTCATCCTCGCTTAAATCAGAACTTTTACGATGAATATTCAATAATCTCTCACACCGTACCGTCAACAAGTTTTATAAATTTTAAAAATAATTTCAAAACAGATGAATGTTCTCTTTCTAAAACCTCTCGTATATTGAATTAATTGCTCCTCAATTGTTGCACATCGTTTAATGTTCCCATAATTTAGATATTATTGTAATACCTATTATACCCTTCACCGCTTCAGTCAAAATTTTATCCATTTTGGGCTTTCTATCGTTGACTGATGAGCATGATCTAACGGATGAAATTCCCTCTTACACCTTT
>JAUEJL010090178.1:0-14320 GCA_032274825.1 Drosophyllum lusitanicum
GAGTGTGGCAGGGTGCATGTAGAAAATTCATTGGTGTACAATCTAATTGAAGGAGAGGGAATTGGACGGCTAAGAATGGTTCTCGCAGTTCTCGCAATAAAAACGGTTCTCAAATTAACTTTTCAATATATATATATATATTGAACATTCTTCATATATATATATATATGTGTATAGTGAAAAAGATTATTTGAGAACTGTTTGTATTGCGAGTACCGTGAGAACCAATCTGAGCCATCCAATTGCCCCTCCTTTAATGTCTCATCCACCCATGAATTCATCTCATGCACCTTGTCACACTCAATCCTCCGCGCTCTCCATCCATAAATTCCACTTACCAAGTGAACGGCTAAGATTGATTCTCGTGGTACTCACAATAAAATCGGTTCTCAAATTAACATTCCCCTGTATATAAGATTTTTTTTCTTCGTTTATACCTAATAATCTATTATAAAAAGTAGCCAAATTTTGCTTATTTATGTATTAATTAAGATGCTCTTACATCATGTGTTGTTTTTTCCAACTTTGCAATCTACAAATCGGGAGAAGTTTCACGTACGGTCGATCTTCTATTTTCTATTTATCTAAATATATATTCTAATAATCATGTAATTTCATAGAAAATAATAATAATTTTAAATAATTTCATAATTAAGTCAATTTTTCCAGCTTAAGAAGTAACTTGAATTTATAAGTTTAACTTAGCAATAGCTCAAGTTTATAATCCATAAGTCAGAGTAGGTTATAACTCATCAAAAAATCATGACAATATATATTATGTAATATTTATAACTAACGCTAATTTTAATAAGACGATAAATATATAGAATAACAAATTCAAAATAAGTGAGCATATAAGGAGTGTTCATAACTGATGCTTTTAATAAGTTGTTTTTATTTAATTATCTTTTACATATATATACAATCCAAATATTATGAGTTCTATAAAATCTACGGTTTGTAACTTAAATGTTGCTTTCTATTTTCCTACTCACTAAGACGTGTGTCAAAATCTTATTTAATAGGAGAAAATATAATTTTCGTATATAAGAATGGAGTAAAAAGAAGATTATTACATATGTTATGTGTGTATGATCCTAACGTAATTTAACATGTCTTACAAATTTTAGGTCTCGTTTGTTTCGCAGAATTCGAATGAATGAAATTGATTTAAATTTCATTCAGCTCACCTATGGAATAAACTTTTATTATTTGAGGGAATGTAAACATTCCTAGAATGAGATTCTATTCAAAACCAAGTTTACCAAACGCAATATAGCACAAAATTTGATTTCAATTTCATTTTATTTCGTCGAATTCTACGAAACAAACAGTAGCTTATGTTGTGAGAATAGTTATGGGCCTTGACTTGACGTTTACAACACCACGTATATATAACTATATATTAGCATGGTATCTTCGTAATGCTACGGTGACAAGTTTTATTTATTTCTCTTTTCCTATTAACTCTTTGTTGTCTTTTAAAACAAGTTTTAAAAAACAATAAGAAAAATCTTAATTTATAAAATAATGATTGAGAAAGATTGTCTTGTCTTGAAATTGTGTTGATGCAGGTAGAGAATTGTGTTGGTATAAGAGTATGTGTTGTGAGTTAGTTGGGTTACTTGATGATTATATTAGTAATTTCTAATTGCTGAAATTTTAAGAGTTTAAATAAAATAAAAGAGATATCAAAGGGCTTTGGCCTATCGGTATTAAAATTTAGAAAAAGGTGATTTCTAATGTTAAGGTTATGAGTTCAAGTTCAAATAGTAGACGTATATAGTATAGAATTAGATAGATGTATGTTAACTATTAAAATTTAACAAAATTAATAATATTAAATATTTTATAATATAGTATAAACATAAAAATGTACGAGGAAAGAAACCCTAGTTTAATATTACTTGGGTGGTGTGTCCATGAAGTTCAAATAATAGACCTATATGGTATAAAATTAGATAGATGTATGTTAACTATTAAAATTTAATAAAATTAATAAAATTAAATATTTTATAATACAGTATATTATACGAGGAAAGAAACCTTGTTTAATATTACTTGGGTGGTGTGTCCATGTGATGGTCAGAGACATTCCCCTCGATGAATGTGCTAAAGTAAAAGGAATAATCATCAAATCGCTCGGATCCATTTAGAGAAGTTTGAGTAATAAGTACATTTAATAAATTAAAAAAATGAAATATTTATTAATTATATAAAAATTAAATATAACAAATAATAAAAATAAAAATTTCATAACATTAGTATAACATTATCATATAGAAAATAAAAATTACAAAACACTAATTCCAAATTAGTAAATAATAAAAACATCTAGAAATCTAGTCGTCCTTGTTAATGGGAAGTTGGATATGTAAAATATGTTCGACTAAATCCGACCGAATGTTATTATAAGTCTTTCGGTTTTTGACTTTTCAAACGTTTGTCGCGCGTGCTTCTTCACTTATTTGTGTTTAAAATACGGATACTTTGGCGTCCCACTTTTGTTTAAAATACGGATACTCTCCTAAATCATTAACTATTCGTTTGAATAGTTGTCTGCTCATCCTGAACCGGCACCTAAACATATCCATCGAATAAACAGGGTTATCACCAAAGTAGTTCTTTATAAGTCGCTCGTTTCAGCTACCCGACCACTTTCTATGTTCCCACTCCTTATTGTTGTTGACGATTTTGCAGTGCTATTATAAATTAAGTTTGCTGCTTCTCGAACCAACCTTATAAAAATTTTACTTTTCTGCTTGATGAACTCGTCGGTTGATATGGATGATGATGCGGTCAATGAAGAAGGTTTTGGTAAATCCATATTATGTAAAACCTAAATATTTTTTAAGTAGAAGAGAGATAGAGAGAAATATAGATTTTGGGATGAAAATTTTAAAGTGTGTAGAGCTGTATTTACAGGAGAGAGTGTTAGTCCCAGATTAGATACTCAAAAAATGATTATGTTTGTAGAAGGGGGTTGAATACAAACTCTAGCCTTTAAAACTTATTGCACACACAATTACTTTTAATATAATTCTTATTTATATGAATCAAGAATTACAAACATTTGGATATGGAATTTCCTAACACTATAAAATATGATAACAAGTTTTAGTCTAACACATAGACTAGCTAATCTTAAAGACAACTAAGGTTTAAAGGTGTTCAACACATGAACGAGTTTCAAGACTTCTAAAAAATGTTAACTCTAAATTTGCTTATGTGAAGTTGCAATTCAGATTCTTTTAAGTCTTAGTCATGCTTCAACAAGGAGGCAAGACTTGCGTATTTGTAGAAGGATAAAGACAACATCGGTTGGAAGTAAGGTGGTAGTGAGAATATAATATTTATTTGATAAAGTTAGAGGGAGTCAAAGTAAATATTATTTTAATCGGTTTTTCGATAAAATATTATAATTTATGAAAAGTACTCCTCACTCACAATATTTAAATATATATCTCATACCTTTTTGCTTTGAGTAGCGCAATTTTCCTTTCCATGATTGGAACTTTTATTATCTATAAAATCTTCAGTATCTTGACTTTCCTAAACATGTTGTTGTCGGTCATGCTTTTGTAGTTGAACAAGATCTTTGAAATCTTATTTCTAAAGTAACTTTAACCTTTTTCACAAATTAAAATTCTTTCCTTTTTGCTTTACTTCGCCAAGCAAAAAGAGTAAATATTTTTACAAATAAAAGATTTAATGCTGTAAATGAACATCACATGTTCAACCTTTGACTTAGATAAATTACAAAGAAACATAGAAAGTAACTAAGTACTTTACTGATGAGATAATATGGCAAAACTAAGCACTAGATTGCTCAGATATGCATACTCAGCTAAGACAAGAGATTGCTCAGCTAAGCGACAAACTCTGCTTAGCTGATCAAATCTGATCTAAGTACCCAATTAGCTGAGTATCCAGAATGACTAGCTTAAGGCTTAGTTGACTCAATTAGTATGATCAGCTGACTACTAATATATAATGCTAAGTAAAATACAAGTCTTACGTTAACAACACATTTTAAGATAATTTATAGTCTATTATAGATAACAAGTTTTGTTAACGTCAAATCTTATGTTTTTCAATAAGATGGTTTGATTTTTGGCTTGAAATAACTATCTCTCCCAACAGAGAGAGATGGTAAAAAAAAATAATTTTTATAGCCATTATTCAACGGCTTTATTTTAAAAAACAAAAAACTGTCGGGTTTAGAGAACCGAATGACATACTGGATCTGGTTGGAAGAGGAGCGTACCGGTGTTTACCGGTTACCAGAAGACAAGTCGAAGCCTACCCAATGAGATCGGGCTTGGCTATACGCATGGACTAATATGGGTGAGGTTAACTGTATGTTTGTGGTCAGGAAAATTCAATTTTTTCTATTATTTACTTTGAATTAATCCTTCTACTTACTACTAGCTAGTTCAATATTTTTATATATAAATACGGGGATTGTTAATGTAATTTTATAAGTATTTACTGTGTGAAACGTCAAATATTTGATAAACTCATATATCGATAAAAAAATCTAGAAATATTCATGAAAATCGGAAGATGAATAAAAAATTGATATACTCACAGATTTGCGTTGATAATTGTTAGTGGAATTAAGAATTAATAAGGAATTGACATGAGATCCGATGAATCAGGAATTAGGGTTTCGTTAAAGAATGAATTTGAATGACATGAGATCCGATTAAGAAGTTGGATAACCTGTTTCTACTTAAATTTCGTGTCCAACTCAAAATTCACGGCTTAAGACTTTTGACATAAAAAACTTTTTATTTGTTAGCCATTTTAGGAAATAAAGGGGGATGCTTAGTGGGAAAAAAAGATTCTAAAAGTGGAATTAGAGCTATCATTTGAGTAGATCGGATCGGACATTCTAAAGAGCTGACCCGATTCGTAGACCCATTTAATTGGATTTGAATTTGATCCATTAACATAAATACCCATTTAACTAGATTTGAATCAAATCTATTAGTAATAGATCTTGACCTGAAATGACCGGTTTAATTTGATTATATATATAATAATATATTTAACATATTTTTCGCTCTCACCCACCCCATCTCATCCCATCCATTATTATGATTTCAAGGATTGCGGTTTATAATCGTCGCTGCATCGAACACGGTTATCTACGTGCCCTCGCATGTATAACTGATGATATAATGCATAATAATTCCTTGAAGAATTACATATGATATTTATATACTTAACAATCAGCTAGCCATCAAAGTTGCATAAAATTATGTAAGCGTTAAAAAAATAGAGGATTCATTCAAATGAAAATATAAATAAAAAAAATTCTATTAAACAACCTACAAGGGTTTTTGCATTTTTTTTCTTAGTTAACAGTGAATGAATTTAGTGTTCCATTTAAGAGATAACTCAACTTTGATGGTATATGATCGATCACTCTCTTATGTATTGATTATCGTTTTCACTCCTGATGATATCATTTTTTTCTTTCAGCTATATTTAATTAAGAGTAGTAGTAATAGCGGCAACAATAGTAGTAGTAGCAGCGGGAGCACCCAATGTTGGAATACCCAATAATATGTGGCCTTAGGACCATTTTGTAATAATTATTTAAGTGTTACTATATTTATTTATAATGATAGTAACTATGCCAATATGGCATAAATGGTACCCATCTTTCCTAATGTTGAGTTATGGAGGCTTAAAAGAAAAAAATGGAAGTTTGGGAAATATAATGCTCCACGTCGTGGAGCATAGTCTCACGGTGTGGAGCCTTCGTAGCTTCATGGCGTGAGGAGGTTGCACACGTCGTGCACCTTGGTCTTTGGGCCGGCTTCTATTTTCTGTTTGTTTTAAGCGGCAGTTGGCCTTTTAGGGTTTAGGGTTAACCCTAGTTTCTCCTCTATAAATATTGTTCTCCTGTAATTGTAACCTTTGAGCACCTAATAATAATACCAATCTCTAGTTCGGCCGTGGACGTAGCTTGATCATACCGATCAAGTGAAGCATGTAAAATACTTGTGTTCTCTTTTCTCGTTTGCTATTTGCTTGTCTGTTTGTGGTGTTAATTGTTTGGGTCCATTCCGCGTTTCCTTACAAGGTTAACCATAATTTTCGTGAGTTCGATCTTTACTTGACCTAGCTAATAGGTGTATTTAAGAAATTTATTTTCTTGACAGTCTACGACCTGTCATCTTGGAAACTATCACCCCTTTAGTTTCTATACAAGAAAATGTGAACAAGATGAAGGGAGTAAAACCTCAACTTGATTATGAAACAAATGAACATGAATTGATGAAAACCCTAATTGCTTTTTGAATACAAATCGATTTCTAGAACAAATCTACTACGACAGTTCGAACAAGCCCTAACTCATATAAACAAGAACATGAATAGTTCAAAGAATTCTTAATTCAAATCTCATACTTCACAGTTGAACACCTTTATTAAACAATCGCAAGAACACCTTTATTGTAGATTCACAAGAATGGATTTGCTTTATGTAGGGTTCTTGAAGTGCACAATCGATAACCTCTCTAAAAAAAATTTCATGTCGGATCTTACGCCATTACATCATGTTTTTGGAATTTCTATAACATGCAACAAAATGAGCTTGTTTCATGGTCCACTAAATGCCAACATACAATTTCTCGTTCTAGTGCTGAAGCTAAGTACCGGACATAGCGAATGCAGTTACCGAAGCTAGCTGGTTGCATAATTTATTACTGGATTTACATGCGCCTGTCCTCCTTGCCATAATTGTCTATTGTGATGACGTCTCCACCACGCTCCTGATCCTACTCCAACTGCGAGGGACTATTAATTGTATATTTGTGTGTGTGTATATATATCTTTGTGGTTTAGGTTGTTATTATGTTCCTTATTTAGATTATATGCTTGTTGTATCATTTCCCTGTTGGCTTTCTTATTCAATAATATTCAAGCATGATACCATATACACTTTTACTAGCTAATTTACCAAACACCTAGAATAAATAGAAAGTCGGTGTCGTTTTTTTAAGAGGTTTTGGGTCTGAATGTTAATGGTACATCTAAACATTATGATATGGTTATGACGTTTGAATGTTCATTTATATTTTAATGTTTGTTTTTAAGAACATCCGGATGTTTGTAATTATCGGTTTTATGGTATTTTATATTCAGTAATTACGTTTTTAACAAAAATCTAAACTTTTCTATTTATAAATTAATATATTTTAAATAAAACTATCAAACCATGTTAACACTGTGAACTAAAACCAAATATTTAAAAAGAGATGCGCAATAGTGTGTTGTGGCTACGACGACTGAGGTGAGGAGAAGGCCATGTATGTAGAGGAATGGGGGATCTGACGTTGTCGTGAACCCGTGCAGTAATTAGTCCAATTGTTATAGGAGAATATATCATGTATTTTGTTAAGAAGTAATAAGAGGTGTTTTTATCTTTGATTTATTAAAGGGTTTTAAGAGATTTTCAAATCTTAATGAAAAGAAAAAACAAACCGTCTTTACATCTTACAACCTCTTATTGAATCAAATTAAGATATAGTAAGATCATTTACCAACCAATATCACCAAAAGTCACTTTATCACAAAACTTCAAAACTACCAATAAAATAGGATTTGCAACATGCCATACCATTATACTATACATCAATATCTCATTAGATATTGAGGGGCAATATTCTAATCTTGGCATTATATCATGATATTTATTTTTTCATGAGATTATGTTATCTCATGAAATATTTATTTTCTCATGATATTTTCACTATTCTATTATTGGCTTTACATTAATTTAGAACATGAGTAGTGGTCTTCCCAAACCAAACCCAACTCAAATGTCAAATCACCTTTTTTCTCTTATCCGAAACTCAAGTAGCACCTAACCCAAACAACCCAAATATTTTTTTCTCTCCTTACTCTCTCTTATACACTCACAAAAGAAAAAGGAATGAGCGGGTGAGCTTGAGTGTGGAAAACCGATAGAGGGAACCCGAAGAGGGTGGCCGGTAGTAGTGAACCCAATTTACCCAAAGGGAACCCGAAGCCCTTCGGGCTTCCCAGTACGCATAACCTTAGATATCTTGATCTCTAGAGAAATTAATTTATATCGTGGGACACATGTAAGGAGGTAAAATTGTGAAACGGTGACAGCCTTACACGTTGCTTTTTAAATTGAAACATGTGGAGACACTAATATATATTTAACAATATTTTACAAAGAAGAAAAGTATATACAAAGATAAAAAAAATAAATGTAATATAGATTTGTTTTAGTTTTCTTTTCATATATATATGCTATATGCCTACACTGAATTAAAAACTTTGATATCTATATTTCATTGTTTAAACTTTAATGTAAGTAGTAATTCATTTTTATTATTTAGATGAAAATTATATTACCAAGTTTTCTTCCAAATTTACTTTATGAAAAGAGAAACATGTTTATTTAGAATTAATTCTTATTGAAACTTATAATTATATAATAATAAATCTGTTTCTTTTCATTTTTATCCCTCGCAATAACGAGGACGATTAAATGCTTGTATAGACCAATTATTAGATTGACTAAGATGTGATCTACTGGAAAATTGCTTAAGTTGAGCACACTTTGATTTTGATAACCAAAAACCTGCATGAGCAACCTTCTATCATTCCTATGCTTCAAAAAACAAGGTTATAGTCATAGGAATGCTAAGTTTTTTGTTGGTTACTTGGTTTTTTTTCCGTTTTATCTAAATTATTATATTTGATGCTTCTTTCATTGTCGTTTCTTCAAAATTTGGTGAGATTGATGACCAACATACATGAAGAATAACTTGGATTTAATTTCTTGAAATATTTTGTTTTGAAATTGGTACTTAGTCACTCCTCTTCTTAAGAACCTCATACTCTCATTAGACAACAATTATTTATAAAATCTTTGACATCATGTTCTTAATTATTTATATTCATCGTGCTTGGTAAAACACTTAAATCGCGTTATAAGTGTTGGGTTTATGGGACTCATTATTCCCTCGAGTTGGTCAAATCCGCGACACTTAACCGCTCCTGTAGCAATGCAGGAGCATCCCACATCGGTGAAGTAATGCGGATTCATTCTTCCTTATAAGGAGGTTGGATCTTACTCCTACCATATGACGCGTTTTAAAGCCGTGAGGGACAACTCAAAGCGGACAATATTGTTGGTCAGTTCCCTGGTTGTGATCCTACAATAAGGTCAGGTAAATTAGGTTTATTCCCAATCCGGATAAGGTCACGTACACTAGGTTGCATTTGTTACCTGTTATGCATGAACTCGAAGCATTTTATAGATATACCCCTTTTTTTATTAGTTTCTATACCAATATGAATAGCTTCAATTAATCGGTTTATCGAATCCTTTTACCTTTAGTTACAACTTACACGTTTTATGTTTCATGTTTCTAAAGCGTCTTTGTAAGCCCACACATATCGCAAAACTAGTTTAACATCCAATCAGAACAATATCCACTTCGTGCTAGATATGGTTATGTCACCGACTCTTCAGATTCGCTATCTTCCCACTTCATCTCAGATTGTAATTGTTGAGGAAGGCTTTGGCTTTGCTAACTTTACGCGACTTCGGTCCAAGGTTCACGTCGTAACCATAATAAGAATAGTGATCATAGTTTTATGTTACAACTTCGCCTCAAATTGTGTGCATCAACAAAGTTACAAGAATATTGGATGCGGTTTTATTCGTGAAGGAAGTGTGATCCCAAACACCAAGTACTTAGGTTTAATATTAAACTTTTATCCGTCTTGTATTAAGGTAATTCCACACATATATGCCTAGCAAATCTCCACCAATGCATGTTCTCACTAGAAAATGTCTTTGAATTTTTCTTGACAGTCTTTCCTGGTTTATTTAGTGCCTTTGTGGGTTTTCTCTTGCTTCTAAAATCTGACCAGAATATGGTCCAATTCCACTTCTCTTAGAGCAGCCTTAATGGTCTCTTGATATTCACATGTCAAGCTCCATGAATAGTCAGTCATACCACTAGCAAAAGAGAGTTACAACCAAGTCGTGGTGACGGAAGTACTGCCCGTAAGCTCGTAACGAGAGAAATTTATTATTATTATTTTAATTACAAATACGCACTTATTTACTTTAAAAAAATTAGGTCTAGTCACAACATTAAGCTGCGAAGGTAGTAAATCATAAGTCAATCATGCTAACATGACTGACAATTATCCCCACAAATATTGTTAGATTTCAATGTCTCCTTTTGTTTTAAGCTTGGGTAAGGATCATGGTTTTAAATAACGTAAGGCGTGACGGCAAAGTCAAGCTCAAGCTTTAAAAGTCATAGCAAGCTATGACGCTCTTTTAAGATGCGACTTAAATTTTTGTATATATTTTATAACTATACATAGACGATTTATAATTGTTTACATGCAAATTACACATCGTTACACAAATGAGGAGTAAAGTGGCATATATAAATTAAGAAATGAAAATTTATAGAAATTCAATATATACGATCACAAATCAGATTAAAAAAAGATACAATTTTTTAAAAATGATTTTCTGCATCACTCCTTAAAAATATGACATTTAGCGGGTAAATGCACGCCTACGCGTATGCCATGCCTAAAACTTACGTCTAGGGATGTTTCTTAACAGCGGAGACAAGCCTCTTGCCTAGTCGGCACCATGTTTGGCCTTTTAGACAATTGGTTAGGATCACCACAATGACACAACCCCCTCTATAGGGTAGAGAGGGGTTGGCCTCTTGATGTAATTTGAGTGTTGACTATAGAAGAAAGTCTTTGAAGAGTTCAAGGTTTGGTCCAAGACATTAAGATATTTATGCTGAAATAGGTCTGGGCTGGGCCCTGCTAATATGTGCTCAGTCCCTACATCTACATAACTTTACTTTGAGCCTGTTAGGATTCTAGCCCAAAACTCTCATTTCACATTCTTCAGCCCAAAAAAAAACACAAATTAACGGTCTCGCCTGTGTGAGTATGGGTTATGAATAAATATCTGATAATGATAGTATAATATCGATACAACCCGAAATGCAGGTGTTACACAAGGTGATGTTGATGTAGTATCTTTCCGTGACATATGGAAATGACTGAATACCCCCCCAAGATGTCGATCTATAGGGATGCAAACGCCTGAAATACCCTCAAAGATGTTGACCTTGAGGAAGGCAAATGACTAAAATACCCCCCAAAGATGTAAGCTTGAAATAGTTTCAATGTCCAATAACACCTAGTTTCATTGTCTCCACCACTCTTTAACACGTTTTTTCTCGTCACAAACCCATCAAATATTACGTAAAGAAAACGAAAGGAAGAACCTTTTGAAGTATGCAGTTGAATTATATACAATTTATGGAGAGGTTTTATATATATAAGTGAAACAAGAAACAAGCAAAACAAAGATATGGTCAATAAATCTTTTCAGTTTCACTTATATACTAAATTTCAATGGAAAACATAGTTTGTTTTGTTAGTTTCCGCCATTATTTCAAGATTCTTACTTACTGCAGCAGTAGCTGCTCTTCATCCTTCTGCAACTCACTCAACCGTCTTCTAGCATAAACCGTGACCAACACTGTGGTCGCAATCGTTAAAAGAAACCCGAAAACAGTACAAACAATCTGAGGTGCTGAAAGAGACTGTTGATCATTCGAAGCATCAGCCAGTGTCCGGATCATTATACCCCTGCAACGGTCAAATCAAAAATCAATAACTACAAAAAAAAACCATATTGTTTTTCTCACAATTTATGCAAGAATCATGTTATGTTTACACTATACTTATCGGTGTCACGTTGGTAATGTAAGTAAATCCTTACGTGAAGATTGCAACGAAAATCTCGGGAACCATTCCCAACAGCGTTCCAAACAAATACGGACCAAATTTAACATCAGTCGCTACAGCACAGTAATTGTAAACCATGTATGGAAATGGTGAAATCCTTAGCAATGTAACAGCTCTAAACTGATTAAACCAGTTTCCTTCACCTGCTAACTTCAAAATAGAAGCTTTTTTCGGGTACTTTTCTAACCACCCCTGCAAAATAAGCACATTAATTGAGAACTAAACGAATAAATTACCAATAAAAATATATTATATTGTGTATTAAGGGGTGTTTGGGCTTGTGTTATAGAATTGATTTTCAGCTTCTGTGATTGGCAAATGCCAGAAGAGTGTTTGGTATTACAGTTTGAAAACATGATTAGGGGTGATTTTATCCCAAACACCCCTTAAGCAATGTATATATGATTTTTTGTTTATTTGTTATGAATGAAATGAAATCAACAAACAAAGAAATGAGTGTTTGGCATTGTCCTAGATAATCAGTTTCTAGTGTTTGGGTATTATAAATAATCTAATTCTCTGATTATAACTGATCCAAAGAACATCATTTCCATGTGCAAATGCCAAACACACCCTAAATATCAAAACAAGCAAGAAACTCACTTGAATTTTGTGGTAAAATAGAGAACCCAAGAAATAAGGAATTGAGGTTCCAATAGTAACTCCAGCAATGATTAAAAGAAACCCAAAACCATAACCAAAAGTCATTCCGGCCACCCACATGGACGGCGTCGACGGTAGAAATATGGTCGGAAATAACGCCACTGAAGTGAATATCAAAACTGCTAATACTGGTTTGCTGAAAGTTTCTGTTTCCCAATTCAAAATTGGGATAACTTCCTGAAACAGAACAAAAAGTAAAATTGAATTCAATTATTATCAATCGGAATAATCTAATCTGTTCAATTCTCCAGTAGAGCCCATTGATTCACAGGTTGATCGAATCCAAATTAGGGTTTTCTTTTGTTGTTTCCAATTGAGATGGAAATTAGGGTTACTGTGTAGTTTATACATCTATGATTAGGTAAGAACAAATTGTTAATATAATAATTAAATCCTGATGATTGTAAATCAACATACCTTATTCATTAAAAAAGGTCCGATCCATATAAAGAAACAAACCCCCAAAACAGCCAAGAAGATAAACACAAGAATAAGCTTTGCCCACCACCAAAGGCAGCACCAAAAGCTAACACCGACACTAGCACAACCCATCACCGAAGAAGAAGACGGTAGTGAACCACCGCGGCCGCCGCCTCCGCCGCCCACATCTTCCTGTTCGTTCAAAATCACATAATCATCTCTGGGATCTTCAATTGCGATCTTCAACTGGGTAACTACATCATCCTCCTGATAAGTCATAATAATAATAACAAACCCAGATCAAAATCACGTCAATTAAACAAAAATAACCCTGAATTGGAGGCTCCGAAAGTAGCCGTTAAAACTGTTCAGATCAAATTGTAAGAAAAAAGGGAATTGTGTGAAAGAAATCGATGAATCAGATCAAATGAAGAAATAAATTGAGGGAAACAAACGTCGATTCACAGTGATGGATAAATTGTTTAGATTATAAGGTAAGTTTAGAAAGATCTTTGAAGGTGGGTAATGGCATGTAAGAAAGGGAGTGACTGGGAGCCTAAATGAGCAATTGATGATATATAGGCTATAATACTTTAATCAAGATTATTACACCCCAACTGGATTTGTATAATTTAGCATCAAATTTCGATAATTGATTAATTATTAAAGAAAGAAATATAATATAAGAATCTTGATGACGAAAAAACAAATACCGACTAAAGTCAATAACAAAGGTGCATTGTCCAATACAACAGTTATGATTGAGAGTGCATTTTTTAAGACGACGTTTAGTTGTTAGTAATTTAAAAAGTAATAAATATCATATTCAACGTATACGCAACTAATATATCTTTTCTTTAACTCTTGCTTCAAAGGCATCGTTCTATTTGTTCTTTTTTCTTATTAAGTGTTTGTGTGAATAAAGTGTTTATCTGAATAAATAATGTTTGTATATAATACGTAGTATTGTTGTTTATTTTATGCGTTAAATAAATTATCTTAATAAAAATTGATAATTATGAACTTAATGTAAAAGTATCATCCTATAACTTATTTTGTTAAGTCATACTATCTGGATTAAATAAAAAACAAACAGTATAATTATAACTTACCGGTTTAAATTTCTTCTTAGTTAAATTCATTAAGTTAAAATCAAACACCACCTAGGCATCTTAAAGAATACAATAAATGGTATTATACATCTTAAAGATTGGGTCATAAAAATCTATATCTCTTATAAGTTAGTAAGCATGCTATCCCATGTGTCATGCATAAGTGAGCTCCAATTTTGAAATTCAAGAAAATTAGAGGAGGTGGTAAGTTGATGTGTCAACATATTAGGTGTTTGGTGTTGAAGGTCATGCATTTTCTCACCCAA
>JAUEJL010090189.1:0-14319 GCA_032274825.1 Drosophyllum lusitanicum
CGGAAGTTATTAATAAAAGCATTCGACTATCGGTGTGTTTAGCCGTAGTCTCGTATTTGCCAATTTGATTCTTATCAGTTCTCCTTCTCCATGACTGGTTACTGATGTTGATGGTAAAGCTTCACGAGAACTCACTTGTTGTGAGAAAGGTGCTTCCTTTGAGGTTTCATCAGCCTGAGAAGCGCACCACAAATCATCATGCAGTCTTCTTTCTGCAGCCATGGCTGCAGCTTGAATTGGGGTAAGGACGTCCCTCAAGCTGCTATCACCGCCAAGACGTTTCGGCCCAGATGGGATGCCCCGTTGGGCTCTATTTTCAGCAGCAGAGAGTGCTATCTGGCGAAGTGATGATAGAGGGGGTTGACGGGTAAATCCACCCAATCTTTTCCCACGAAGATCAAACCCTTTCCCACTTCCTGTTATTCCTTTAGCCATCAATTCTTCACATTCCTGTAACATACACAAGTTATACAACCAATATTTAGGCTGAATTCTTGAACAAAATGGAGAAACATGTATTTGAATGAATGTTGGCCCGTCATTTGGTTAACAAGGTCTTTTACTTTTACCTTTCTAATTTCATCCAGTAGATTGTAGAAATCAGCATTATGAGGGCCAAATTGATTGTGGCAGAGCTCATGAAGCATGGTGTCCAGAATTTGCTCATAAGGAAAGAAGTCCCGCTCATTATTTTGCCTGCGTAGTCTCAGTTTACCTCTTCACCTCCATTTACATTTAGGCCAAGAAGGGCAGGATTAGTGGGCCTGAAAATTATAAATGTATTATAACATGATAACATAATTTGCATATAGAGAACCAACAAGATTTGAGAAAAGAGAATGTGAATACCAAAATTCAGAAAGGATCTTGACTTTCCATTTACGCTTCCGCATGATAGGTTGAACCTGCTTTGCTACTTTTTCAAGAATCTCTCTTGCCTCGCTTTCCCGAGCCATCTTCAAAGGCTTGAATTCCCAGACTTTGTTCAGATCATCAAGATTCATGCTGGATTGGGAGGTAACTCAAACAAACTTTGCAAAAAACAAAAAAAAGATAAAATAAAAAAACTCTTTCACCAACTTCAAATAACAAATCTACAATATTCTGTAACCTGTTTTCTGCAATTTGTATCTTCTACAAAAATAGGAATTAGCTAGCAATATATTCATAACAAGCTCATTACCTATATCTCTTCAGAAAGAAAAAGGACTATGTGACTATCTTAGTTAGTACCACTCAAAGGTTTAATAACTTTTTGAAGCCAACAAGATAAAGTCTTGGCTTCCCAGGGCATCATGAACTAATGTCTCTGACTATAACATACAATGATGGCATGTCATGTTTTCACATGTGATCAAGAAAAAGAATAGATTCAAGTTTTATTAAGGCTACACACTATAAGTATTAGACAAACAACAAGCTGCTAGAGTTCTTAATACAATTACATGTGGCTACAACAACCTATGGCAAAAAAAAAGAAAGATAATTGAGTGTTTGATAGGGTTAAAAGTAATTAGCACACATTTCAAATTTCATTTTGGACATACTCGGTTGAACTGTGATATTTGGTCTTTCAATCTGTATGCAAGTTTCCATTGTCACGATCAAATTTTCCAAAAAAAGAGAGGGAGGAACAGCAAGTTATCTTTTTTCCAATATATTTCACAAGTAATAAGCCTTCCATTCATTAGTTGATGTTAGCAAAAATGCAAAATAGAAACTTGTAAAATATAACACAAAGGCGGAGCATCTTAAATGCAAATTTCAGGGTCATGATGGTCCATGAACTACAACTAAAAATACCTTACATGGGAAGTCTGCATATTTAACACGATTGAAACCTTATGTTATCTTTCAATTGTATTCTACAAAGCTAGACCCTATAGTTCATCTAGCTGTTCCATGTAAGCAAATCTCTAGATCATTATTTAATATGATCGTAAAAAGAAAAGAATAGGTTATTCCTTTTTGGGTTATTTATTAATGGTAGTCTTATTATTATTACTATTATTATCTTCCTTATTAGTTTAGTACTTTAATCAATTAGTCTATAAAATGGAGGAGAGCTATAGGGTGTAGAGAAAGTTCGTCTTCGAGATTACAGGGTTTAGGAGAGCTTCTACCTCTCAAAAGTAGGTTAAAGAGAGACGGGATCCTCGATCTTGAAAACACGCCAAAAAAACTCGAAGTAATTTCACATGGTACTGTTCCCAACGCACTGTTCATACGACAATGTTCACTGCGGCACTGTTCATCTTGCAGCACTGTTCACACGCGGTACTGTTCATCCAGCAAAAAAAGAAGAAAAAGGAACTACCCGAGGATGACTAATGTTACTGATTGGTATTAGAAATTAAAACTAAACCTATAGTTTATATATGTAATTAGTAAATATGTAAATAGATTAGAAAAGGTGTAACCAAGACCACCACCGCCGGCATAACTGCCACCACCAACCGCCGCCGGTGTAACCGCCGCCGACGTAACCGCCGCCAGCCACCGCTATATATATGTATCAATTGTAATGGATTCATGTGCCAAAAATTTACAGAAATACAAGAATATTTTTGGTTGATTATCTTGTGTATTTCACTTTGAATTTTGAAATCCAACATTTGGTATCAAATCTTTGGTCTACCAAAGTTTGCATCATTTACCAAAGAAGAACAAGAAACCCAAGAAATCGAAACCCTGTTTTTCGAATCGGAGGCAGAGGAGAACCACTATCAGAATCATTTGGGGTTTGATTGTTCATCACAAGAGGATAGCTGAGGCGGCCGTTCAACCAGGAACTACCCGAGGATGACTAATGTTACTGATTGGGAGGCTTTCAAGGTTGAATCAGCCCGTAAATTGTGATTTTGTTGGTTGTTCAGCTGATAAGAATACACTTTATCGACACCCTTCTCTTCTCCTGAATTGCCCTGTGGTCATAACTTAATTCATAAATTTATTTTTAATGAATCTGCTTACAAAAGCTCTTTACATCTCTCAAATCTTTTATTCATCTGTCAAAGGATAATTCCTTTCATGTCTATTGTGATTATCTTATTAAATAAAAAAATCTAGAAGGGTTACAGAAACTAGGAGTATAAATTAGTTTCTATTAGAAGGCTGAACAGATTAAAATTTGAAAATTGGTTGGCAGAATGAACTGTTCCTCATGATGATGGTGTGGTTTCTGGATGAAAGTTGTTGGTGCTGATGCTTGTAATGAAAGAAAAGTGAGGGTGGAGGTTGATTTCGGCGGATGGTGAAAGTTGGTGCATGTAATGAGCACAGACCAGTTATGTTCCAAGTTTAGCAAGTCTGCAAGTGATCCCCCTCCCCAAAAAAAAGCCTTTTTCTATTATTATACAATGGCCTCATTTGCGGGCATATTTTAGGGTGGAAGCCTCATGATTCTGTAGCTGAATTGCGTGCCTGGGCAAATTGATGACTTTGTCGAGAAGCTTAGATGGTTTAAATATTGACACATACAAAATGGTGCAGAAGTTTCTGATCAAGTTGCACTGGGTTGAATGTTTTACATCGCAGATCAGTTGACTGAAATTTAAATGTGGAGAAGACTATGTGATCAAGTTGTGAATCACTTGAGTTTCATGTTAAATGTTGGGAAGACTAAGTGAAGGCACGTAGCTAATACTGAAAGAGATTTTATAACATACAAGTGATGAGAGCAGAGAAATGTTGTTACTGTCCGCAACATGAAGTTTGGTTCCATGAATTCACAGGGCCGGATTGACTGTGCTTATTAATAAGGGTGGGGATTGATATGCTTGGAGAGCAATCTACATATATGGGGATTGAAAACCATGTAGGGTTTGAGTTGGGTTTAAGATAGGGTTTGAGCAATCTACATGGGGATATGAAGCTGATCTGGTTACTACTACATTGAGGAGAGGAATTAAAAGGGAGTTTGGAAACCTTTGTGCTCTCCAGTGCTGGTTCTATAATTATCAATTACTTTACTATACATTATTATAGTACGTATTACATGCAAAATCTATGGAATTAATCCATAAAGCATATATCTACTTAATTTGTCCATGAAGATCCAAGTGAACTGAAACTAGCTATGATCTATAATTTAAAGAAAATTGGACAATATCCGAAATGAAATGTTGAAGTCAACATCAGCAAATGCAAATGCAAATGAATTGAGCATCATATATACATATATATGCATGTGAAACCACAAAATTAATTAAGAAAGCCTGCTGTTAATGTTATGTTAACCAATGAATGCCGCCATATATTTACATATATATATATATATATAGAGAGAGAGAGAGAGAGAGAGGGAAAGCATGTATGTACCTAAATTAATAGTATGTATGCGACAGGGAGAATTGGAACAAGATTGATTGTAAATAAATGGCTGGCTGCTAAATGCTAATTGATCGATCAGATGGAGCTCCGACGCAGAGCAGCAGGTGAATCAGATTCTATTTAACAATTTGCTGTTTCAAAAGCCTGCCCGCCCTAAATCCCTAATTATCTTTTTTCCCAAGAAACTCTCGTCAGCTATGACGCCGTGTGGTAAACGCTCTCTCTCGCACACTTGACTTGACCTGACCACACCAAGGAACTTATTTATTTATCTTTGCCGAATCTTCTCTTCTTTTATCTTATCTTCTTATCTTATTTTATTTTATATAACCTTCATACAAGAAAAGCACCGTGACATCATTCTTTTTAAAAACAACTTTTCACTAATCACAATATTTTATTTTAATAAAAAAATTAAAAAATTTGAAATACATCACAGGTTTACGTCACTTATTGCTTCAAGTTATTAAGGGTTACACCCGGGTCACGAGTTATGAACAAATAATTGTGGATAACCCGGTTTTAAGTGCATCCGATTTAGGTTTACGGAAAAACCTTCTTTAACAATCACATACCAAAACAACGGCGCCTTTCCCATCGACGAATTGTTTCCGGCGACTTTCCCATCGGCGAATTCCTTCTTCGACAATCTCATACCAAAGCTTCTTTGCACCAAATCAGAGTCACCTTTTTTGTTTTTCCTATACAAGTAAGTTTATCTTTATTTTTAATTTTAAACTGGTAATCAATGGATCCTAATCGATTTGTTTCTATCGAATTTCTGATTCTAATCGTATAAAGCTATGAATCGACCTCTTCTTCTTCCTGATTTGTTTCCATATTATGTACTTGGATGTGTTCAGATTCTATTTAATTAGAGTTGGAGTTGATTTTAGAGTGTGTTGTTTTTGCAGATTCATCAGCGAGTTCCTCTATACATTGGGAGCATGGAGGAAGTGGAAAAACTGGAGAGGTATTGAAGAAAACTCGATCATCATGACTTAGAAGGTTAGGTTTTCTTTCAATTCCCGGAATTTGATTGATTAATTTGTCTTTTAATTCTCGATTTCATCAAGTGCAACAAAGAGTTTATATTTTTCTCTTGCAGGAGTGTCGTTAGTTTAGGAGCAACAAACAGGTTTAGCTTTTAGTTCTTGATTCCACTTGTGTTTTAATTGGCTTTAATTTCAGTGATGTATTATTTTTTTATGAAAGCTATTGATTGGTGAGCTTTAAATGTGAAATTGATCGATTTTGTTCTTTATGTTCCCTTCAAAGTTGTTTTTGTTTTTTGATGAAAGCCGCTGTATGAAATTTTGCTTATTTAATACATTTGTTTCGCACAAATTTGGTTGATGTTTGAACATGAATTTGACAGAATTAAAGCCCAAAAGAGATCACGAGTTTCTTGATAATTATGTAAGTACAAGAATAATTGTAGGATCTTAATCCATTATTAGGCAACAACAATTTTAAGGTATTAAATCACATATATATTGATTATGAAATTCGCAAGTTATAGTGTATATATGATCATATGATCAGGAGAATACGACTGTGATCAACAATAAAAACCTTGACCGGGGCTAACCAACCTAAGGCTTATATACCCTAATCATATGTACATAAATGATCCTTAGATTTATATATACACAATAAGCCTAGAACTTTTAGAATAATCAAACTAGGAGTTATTTAACAAACGTAATGATAATAACTAACATGATCAGGTTCAAATAATAATGTTGTTATATTATTTGTAAATCTCTTGATAGATAAATATAATCAATTCAAATCTAAACTTAATAACCGTATATATTTAAATTAATTCAAATTATAGATAAATATAATTAATTCAAATCTAAACTTAATAACCGTATACATCTAAATTTATTTAAATTAATTCAAATCATTCTAAAAATATCATGGTTCTAAATAACGTATGGCGTGGCGTGGCGGCAAGATTAAACCTCAAGCTTTAGGAGTCGTGGCGAAAGCATGGTGTTTTCTAAGGCGTCACTTAAGGCGGCAATTTTGTATATATTTTAAAATTATATATATCCAATTTATCATTATTAATATACAAATTACACAAAGTTATACAAATAGGAGCAAAGTAACATATACAAATTACATAATACAAATTTATAGAAGTTCAATACACGCAATCACAAAATGTATACAAAAAAAGTCAAAAAAAATTTAAAAATTTATTTTCTGTGCGCCACGCCTTAAAAAACTCGCCATTTGGCGCGTAAAGACGCGTCTTGGCAAGCCTTGGCGGGCGCCACGCCTAACACTCACGCCTAGGGCTGTTTCTTAACGGCGGAGCCACGCCTCACGCCTTGACGACGTCATGGCGCGCCTTTTAGATCACTGAAAAATATAATGATAGCATCATTAGTCTATTCTTTTATTAAAGAATAAAAGAAAAGATAAAGATTAAAAATTAAAGATGGTAATCAAAACAAAATTTATTGTATTTTTATACAATTTATCATATAATAAACAAAATATTATCACTCATTGTGCAAATTGTTTACATACATACATATACACACAAAGAGAGAACAATGATCAATACGAATCAACCTTATATGCAGAATCCATATAACCAATCACCGTCTTTAGATTTGGATAATCAAATATTGAGATTACGACTAAATATTTGAATTATGTCAACTGCATATTTGGTCGAAAACTACATATTCGATTTACGTAAAATACATATTTGGTCGTAATCTCAACCATTGATCATCTAAATCGAAAAGTTGAGATTGGTTATGTAGATTCTGTATATAATGCTGATTATGTATTGAACCATATATATATATACACACACACACACACATACATATATACTATATTATAAAGCATTTATACCTTTTTTACTTAAACTCTTAAATTTTAAGTATTTTGAAGTTACCAAACCACCCTTCACAACTCTCCATATTTAATGTAATCATTTCCTTTTTAGTAGTATCAAATCACAATAAAAGGAAACTCAATATTTCCAGTCATAGTAGTGTAACAAATTAATTTTTCTTAATGGAAAGCCAATATTTTCACCCATATGCAGATACATAATTAACAAAGTCAAGGCTATATTATTCATAGTTTAAATTGCATGTAAATACGTATTAATAGCAAAACTAATTCAAGCTACAATCTTATGTATGGAAGTGGTGAAAAATAAGATAATTTTTAATTGTTCTTAACATTATGCATGCTTGACACTCGGTAGGTGTAACATCCCGATTTTTGTAGAAAATAATTATCAATAATTAAACATAACTAAATATTGAATTAATAAAAAAAAGGGAAGTCTTGACCAACCGAGTTTTGATATATTAATAAGGTAATTTTAGTTTGTTGTTTACTCGAGATTATTAATTATTTAATTTATAATTATAAAAGAATAAAAGAAAAGGGACTAAAGGAGACAAAAAAAAATGAAACTCAAAGGATTAGGAAAGGAGGGTGCATGCGTTTTTGGTGTTGTCGGCAAATTAAAGAAAAAGGAGAAGGAAATCAAAACAAGTAAGTTCCCAATCTTCTAGTTATGAATTATTGTTTAGATTGTGGTGTTTGTTAATGGTTATCGATCGACGGGTTACGACCCGTAATTATGTATATAAAATTCGAAGGCCATACTATATGTGTAATGTGTGTGGATGTATTATATATTTTCAGGAGTGCGTGGTGTGTATGAGTTGGGCCACTAGGTGTCGTAGGTAAGAAGAGCAAGAAAAAAACAGCAAATCCAACTTATGACTTTGGTTTACTCACTATTGTTGTTCGAGTGGACTTTTTGGCATATTAATTCCGTGTGTGTGTTGACTTTGATTCTCCATGTGTGTGGTATGGTGTGTATGTGTATGTCAAATTAATTCAATGTTTGTGTGTGTTAAATTAATTCTCTCTCTGTGTGTTGCGATGCACGTCTGATTTCTTTTAATCATAGAAAATCACTCAGAGAGAGTTAGAATGTGATCTTTATACCGTTTCAAAGCTAAGAGGAAATACTTTAATCCACCTTTTGACTTTAAAGGCTAAATGGATTGATAAACGGGTCAAAAGTTATTAGAAAGACATCTGACCTGTAGATCAGAAGCAAGGGTACTTAGTGTTCAACTTTATATTGTGATTTGCGACCCATTGGTTTGATTGAAGCATGATAAGAGTATTATGTGGTTGTTCCGACTAGTATTGTTTGATATGACTTAGGTCCAGATAATAGGTAGGAGCATAAACTGAAACATTCTAGAGCTACAAAGATAGCTATTGCTCGGTAAAGGTTGCGTGGACTACTTTGGACTGCTTGATGGACCTCAGGTGAGTTCAGTATTTTCTAAAACTGAGTACGAAGACAAAATCGTTTTCGAAAGACTTAACGATCTAAGATGATATTTTAAAAGATTACGTGTGAATTATATTTAAAGATGAACTACGTCGTATTTAATTAAATATTAAATGATGTTATATGATAAACCATAAATGATGTTATATAATGAATTTTAATGATGTTATATGATAAATTTTAGTGATGCAATTAATAAATGGCGAATGTATTATGATGATTTGTGGGCGGGGGTAGACATACTCCTAAGATGTAGAGATGATGCCTAGTAAGGTTAGTGTACCTTCTAGGTTTTGCTAGCACATCGATGATTAGTTGTCGAGTTTTCTAGACAACCTCGGCTACATATGGTGTACTCGTACACTAGAGTGGTGTTTGACCGACGATGATGAGGTCAACGCGCATTACACCACGTTGGTGACAGGAGGGCCTAGTGATGGGGCATCGGTTGTACTTTCACCTAAACGACTTCGGTCAGAGTAACTGTAGCGGACGGATCACAGGAGTTTGCGTACGTGAGGGAGTCGCGCCCCGATCGGTACCAAATTTTCTGGGCACGAACAGTGAACCTCTGCCAGTGCGGACAGACTACGGGACTTAGCAGTTGTCGAGCACGCACGTGGTGCCAGTGTGGACGGACCTTGGAACCCTTGTGGTTGCCGAGCACACATATGGTATTTGGGGTAGTGATGACAGCGATGTATAATGTTAGACCCCAATTAAGAGAGATGGTTACGACGATGATTAATGATGCTTAGAGAGGAAAATGATGCTTAATGATGATATGATATGATGTGTTGTGATGTGTTTTCATAATGTAAATGATGTCTATGATGTTAATGATGCTATATGATGTAATTAAAGATGTTTAATGATGATGCTTGACCATGTGGGGGTTGATGATGATATACGGGCGGTTCAAGTACGGGTTGGGTACTATTTAATAATCTTAAACCTGACTACTTAATTTTAATGTATGATTTTGTTACCTATGTTGACTAACGAGGCGTAAGCTAACACTTGTTTCTTGAAATGTGTCACCTACTCGTGCAGGTAGCTTAGGAGAGGAGGCCTGGTAAGCGTGGGTGGTGCTGGGTAGTGATAGATTTATGACTGCTTTAATTTTATGCCGACTTGTGGTTATTTTATAAATGATTGTTTAAGATAATTTAAAGAAGATTTGACTACGTGGTAACGTAATGGTTTTGAGACGATATTTATGACGATCGAATTTTATTAAAAATTAATGATGGAGATTAATATTTCCGCTGCAATGATTGACAAAAATACATGTGAATTTTCTAAACCACGACGTTAAAGTAGGCCTGCCAAGGTCTCAATGATAATAACCTTCATTGAAAACGATAACACAAGTGTCATAGTACAATCAGTCCCATACATATGTAACCATATTTGCAAGTCACTAGAGACAACACAAATCGGCAATACACTGTCAAGGATTGTTAGAAGATCCTAGCAAATCCGATGGATCAAACCCTCACAACACGAAATGAAGGCCCCTCTCATTCGCTCACAAATCTTGCCAAAAGTACTATCCATACTAACATGACAGTATACAGGACAACAAATTTATTCACCCTACAAAGATACCCTCACACTCTGTCCCAATGTTCTCCACATACAGGGGTGTAATCGGGCCGAGTCGAGTCAACACAGTGTCAAGCTCGAGCTCGATTCGGTTCCAAAACTCGACTCAAGCTCGGTCGAGCTTCAATTTTCAAACTCAAGCTTGACTCGAGAAAGTAATTCACATTTTCGAGCTCAACTATGCTCGACTCAACTAAATTTTAATTAAATAAAATATTTCAAATACATATGAGATTCAAGTCCAAAGATATCAAAAACAATAATCCGGTTTGATTTTTTTAAAAGACAATTAAATATATAAATAAACATATCTAGTTTCATATGAGATTCAAAACCAAACATTCATCTTAACTTTCATTTTTAGAGTATCACTTTGTTGAAGCCTTTGAAAATGAAACATTTACACTTTCTTAATTCGATTTCCAAATTCCAACCCCCAGTAATCGAACAAAGAAAACTATGCATATATATAAATTAATCGAAAGCAAAAGAATACATATATAAATGGAACGAAAGCATTCAAAGCAATATATATTTCCTGCCCCCAAGTTACTTTAATTGAACTATACCAGTAAATCACAAACTTTCATATATGGCAGATCTAGGGTTACAATCACAAGTTAGGTGCATTTGAAAAATAACTCAAGAAAACAAAAAAATGAGAAGAAGGGAACGACGTATAACTACATAGAGAGAATAGAGAGAGATAGAGGATCGATACTTGACGGTGGGACACCACCGAGATTATTTGTAAGATGAGAACTCTTTGATTCGCCTGCTGCTGTAGACCAATGAGAAGAAGAGAGCGATGGAAAACCCTTGTGTTCGTTGTTGCAGAACAAAAAAGAATGGTAAAGAATACACTAAAAAGATTCGTAGAACGTTTTGATTTTGCTAGGAAATAACAAGTACCTTTGGCTTGGGAAGAACTCTGCGATTTGGAAGGAAGAACTCTTCAATGTTGTAGAAAATTTGGGACTAGGAAAGGGGTAAACAAGAATGATGAAATAGTGACGGCTGAGAAATAGCATAGGGTAAAAGGGTAATATAACATAAGCTCGATTAGGCTCGCGAGCCTGATGAGCCAATTAATATGAAACTCAAACTCGACTCAAAATACTACTCGAGTAGCTCAAGCTCAAGCTTGACTCGACTCAAGTCGAGTTGATTTTGAATATTTTTCAATTCGAGTCGGTCCCGAGTAGCTCACGAGTTATCCGGCTCGATTACACCCCTACCCACACATGGGCGACCCTTGCTTTTAAATAGAGGTCATCGACTTTAGTCCGAGGTACGCACCTCCACTCTCAAGTCTCTATAATTCATACCTGAAATCATGACATTCACCGACTTTAGCGCCAAAATAGTTTATAATGCCTCGTCCATGTAGATACTTTTGTAGTTTTATCCCTTTCTTAGAAGATCTAAACAAGAAGCACGATCCATTCCTTCCCCGGAGATTTAAACATCATCCTACCTCGTGTACGTGTTCATCATACAAACAAACATCTATATCAATACAACTATTTTAAAATATTACTATTATATGAAATTCACGTACCTTTTTGTAACGGGTAATCATTTGTTTTTTAAATTTTATAAAAGATTTTTGTTTTTTTTGTTAATTAAAACTAATATATCATATGGATCTTTATCAATCATTTAACATGAATTCATGAAACATAAAACAATTAAAAACTTACTTGGTTGTCCAAGTTTGATGGTTGTTGAAGGATTTGTAGAAGTAGATGATCCAACCATGATTATTGTTCTTTACTTGTAAATCCTTAATTGCATCATACCCGATGGAAGGGTTTGAATCAAAGTTCTTCCTTTGTTCTTGATGGTGTTTTGCGTGAGAGAGGAAGACGGAAACAGAAAACCAATCGCCTCTTATATCTTTAACGTGAGTAAGAGGGAGGTTGGTTATATAATTGATTTATTTAATATATGCATAAGGAAATTACCACCTTGTCTTTAATTTATTATTTTCATCAAATAACAATATATATACACGTAAGATATATTAAGGGTAAATCATAAACACCCTTATAAATTAGAACACATTATATAAATGGTCCTTAGGCCATAATAATTAACATATTCTAACATTCTCCCACTTGGCCGAGTGACCATTTATCATTAATTGGCCAAATTGTGTTCTATATATTTCCATTATGTACTCATACCATAGTAGAAAGATACAATCACACGTATCAAAATCGATACGGGTCCCCCATCAATCATACTAAGGTATTTGTATAAAGATTTAATATCATTAAGATTAAAATGATAATTATCATAATGTGGTAATATAAATAAAGTTTGTCCATAAGATCATCATAAGTGTGCACAAGTCATAATTATAGACAAACGCATGAAAGTTATGAGGAAATAAAAAATTTAATTCTTGTTCTAATAACAATAAGGCACGATGCTAGTATAGGTCTCGTCTAAACCGCATTTTTGTCACAAGTTCTTGGAAAACTTTTGGTGGTAGACCTTTCGTCATTGGGTCCGCTAGCATATCGTGAGTGCTAATATACTCAATACATAGATTGTTTTCCTCTACACGTTCTCGTACGAACAAGTACTTTGTATCAAGATACAATCCGGCCCCGCTCAAACTATTACTGTTCGAGAAGCTTACGGTAGCGGAATTATCACAATTAATCTTCAACGGTCTTGAAATGGAGTAAACTATCTTGAGTCCTCTAATAAGATTCCTCAAAATCATTCCATGACATGTTGTGATATAGACTGCAACATATTCTGCCATCATAGTTGAGGTTGTTGTTAGTTGTTGCTTATGACTCCTCCATGAAATAGGACCGCCTAACATCATAAAAATATATCCCGAGGTCGACTTCTTATCATCTTTGCATTTAGCAAAGTCGGAGTCGGAGTATCCTATCACTTCCAAACAGTCTGTTCTTTTATAAATAAGTTTCTAATCCTTAGTCCCTTGAAGATATCGTAAGACTTTCTTAGCGGCCTTCCAATGATCTAAGCAAGGATTAGACTGATATCGGCCTAGCATGCCCGCTATATAAGCAATATAGGGACATGTACAAACTTGAGCATACATTAAGCTCCCTACTACAGAAGCATAAAGGAATTAATTTCATTTGATCCTTTTCTACCTCTATTTTCGGACATTGGAAAGACCCAAAAATATCTCCTTTACTACAGGAGCAACTGAGGGTGAGCAATGTTGCATGTTATAACGTGTAAGGATACGTTCTATATATGCCTTCTAAGACAATCCTAGTGTCCCGTTGGCTCGATCTCGTTAAATTTCAATACCAATCACGTATGAGGCTTCCTTGAGATCTTTCATGTCAAAGTTGCGCGAAAGTAAACGCTTTGACTCATGCAACATATCAACATTATTACTTGCCAATAAGATATCATCTACATAAAGGACAAGTATGACAAATTTGCTCCCACTCATCTTGAGGTATATACACTAATCCACTTGGTTTTTAATGAAGTTGTTCTTCTTCATAACTTCATCAAATTTTAAATACCATTGTCGTGAGGCCTGTTTTAGCCCATATATTGATTTCTTGAGTTTGCAAACTAAGTGTTCTTGACCCTTAGATTCAAAACCTTCCGGTTGGGTCATGTACACATCTTCATGCAAATCTCCATTAAGAAATGCAGGCTTGACGTCCATTTGATGTAGTTCTAAATCAAAATGAGCTACGAGTGCCATAACTATCCTTAGGGAATCTTTTCTGGAAACAGAAGAAAATGTTTCCTGATAACCTATACCCTCTTTTTGTGTATAGCCCTTTGCAACCAACCTTGCTTTATACCTCTCAATGTTTCCGTTTGGGTCTAGTTTGGTCTTAAGGACCCACTTGCATCCAACGGGGATCTCTCTGTCAGCCATATCTGTTACAATCACATCATCTCACAATTCATTAGCATAAACCGTTAGTACTCAAAATACTAACTACTACAAACATCTCCAACTCACTCTAATTCCCCCGAAGGAAAGTTTGACCCGTCAC
>JAUEJL010090200.1:0-14317 GCA_032274825.1 Drosophyllum lusitanicum
TGTTGTGTTCTCAGGAACTGCGAAGACTCAGTGACATTAGACAACTGAGCAAGTGCGATTGAGGACAGAGGTGAGTGAAGGTTTACTCACGAGTGGTGTTGGTGGTAACTGTTATGGGTTATTTGATTTTGAGATATTTATGCTTTGATAGACTGTTTAGTCTGATATGCTTTGATAGACTGTTTAGTCTGATATCTGTTGGTGGTTATTGACTGTTGATTGTTTGAGATCTCTTTGTGTATTGTGGACCTGTGTACAAGGTTAATGGTATGTGCACGCGGTTTGACCTGTACGTATGGTTAATGGTATGCGTACATGGTTGTTGGAGGTCAGCTAACGTGTGTTATTGGGCTAGGCTTGTTTGCTATTGGTTGAACAGTTCTAGATCTTCTGATGCATGCGTTGCAACAGAAGAGGTTTAATTGTGCCAAGTAGCAAAGGGCCATCGGTAAACCTTTGCTTTGGCCCGCATTGGTTGCAGGTTCTGCAGAACCGCCGGTCCTCTAGATTTGTGTGGTTTATGAGATCTGTGTGAGAACTGTTTGTGAGATCTATGTGAGACTTGTTTGTGTGATCAGTTGGTGATTGATTGTGGTTCGTTGCTGTTGGCTGTTTGTTTGTAGCTTCCATTCACTTAGCTTTGTGCTAATTCCCCACAGTTGATGCCTTTTTGCAGGTTTGGTGCGTTCAGCTGTTCAGCTGTGTTTGTGGGAAGAGAAATTTGATCAACGCTCTGATATTATATTTTGGATAGATACGAGCTGTGTTTTGTAAATCTTTTGTAACACAAATGGATGTTGTGTTTTGAAAACAATGTTATATACTTTGTGGTGTTTGTATTTATGAAAATTTGTAGACGCTTCCGCAGCGATTTAAAAAAAATGGCTTGAGATTTTCGGTGTTACAAAAATCAAGAATCATACACCCAAAATCAAACCAAGATAAAAATCAGAATCAAGAATCATACATCCAAAATCATAGGGCTGAGGTTTCCATTCACCCCTATTGCTGTCGGAACGTAATAAAAAAATCCAAATAAGAATAACCAAACCCATAATCTGTTGGTCTTCTCCGGCAGATCAAAGAACCAAAATAAAAAACTCAATATCTGAACAAACGAAATCGAAATGAAAACCCTAATCTGTTGGTCTTCTCCGACAAATCAATTCAAACGAAATCGAAACTAGAAACCCAACGAAATCAAAACCAGAAGTCAAGAGGCGTATCTTTAGTCTTCTCGGGTGATGACGATAGGGAAGTAAACAGAATGGTTGGTGGCGGAAAGGGGAGAATCGAATAAAGACACGTGTTGTGGAAGTGGATGTGGAGACGGCCGCCAAGAGGAAGAGAGGTAGGGGAACTAGAGGAATTAGAAGGGATTTTAGTAGGAAAGCTCATTAAAGAATTTTCTAAAATTGAGCCAAATGGTGGTTAATGGTTGACGACTTCTTCATGATAAAAAAATCAAAAAGAGTTTGTAAATAGGGCTATAGAAGAAACTTCGTTACACGTGGTGGCAACGATGTAGAATAGGTTGGTGAGAATTCTAGTGAGAGAGGTTCTATATGGTTTTGAAATCAATCAACAAACATTACTCTGCCCCTACTGTGAGCAGGACGTCGAATCTATTACTCATGCATTTTTAATGAGTGCTGCCAAAGCAATGAGTTGTGGACTCAAGTTTGAAAGAGGTAGAATGAAGACATAGGGGTGCTAAATTCGATTAGAGAAGTGATAGAACACGGAAGTTCAAGCAGCCTTGATGAACTTTCTAATTCCTTGTGGCAAGTAACGAGAGGGACGGTCTTGTATCAAATGTGGATCCAAAGGAATCAAATGTTGTTCAACAGTGAAAAAAGGAAACCAGGGGACATGTTTTCTGACCTCCAACTGAAATGCTTCAAATGTCTCTCGACACGAAGATTAGGTTGGCAAACTTGGCTATTGGACCTGAGATTGTGTGGTCAAATGTAAGAAAGGATTGTAATTGTACGTTCTACATTTGCTAGCAACTTAAGAAGGTGTAGCCTAGACCAATAGCTATGTACAATGGTTTTGGAAGCATCGGATTGCGTCTTCCAATTTGGGTCGTGCCTTTTGTGTTTTTGTTTTGTAAAACTTTTCTCTTGGCAACGATAAATATTGCACTTCCATAAAAAAATTAAGGGGAAATGATCTGAACTGCACCTAACTTAGGTGTAGTTACGCTCACACATACCACTTAAATAAGAGATATTTCAGTCATTTTAAGTGGTATATGAGTGTAACTACACCTAAATTAGTTGCAGTTAACTACGTAGACCATTTCCTTATAAATTAATTGATTATGGAAAAAAATAGACAACTTATATGTACCCCGCTAACTTTCTAACTAATAAAGGGTGTTCAATTAGTTTATTATGTGTTATGGGCCTTGGGGTTGTCTGGGTTAATTTACTATTTTAAGCTTAATCTTGTTAGCTTATTAGCTTTTAAGCGTATTAGTTGTGATGATGTTTAGATCGACTTATAGCTTATGTGTTTAAAAACTATTTACATATGTGAAGAAATTATCAAAAAAAATTGCTTATAAACTAAAGTGTTTAGATTACCTATATTGCTTATTTTATACAGAATTATATCCACCAATATCATATACTTTTCCAAGATTTTTTTTACCAAAAGAGACTTGGAATCGAAGAACAAAGCAAGAAACGAAGAAAAGTGCAAAAATCAGGACAACTTACACTACTTCACGCCATCAACTCATCAGAGTTCATGCCATGAAGTTTTTCTACAACAAGATGATATGTTAATGACAATTTTGGTAATTATCTTGGTGAAAATGCTTTCAACTGAAGATAACTTCTAGAAGAACATCAAGTGGCATAAAGTATAAGTCTACTAGAGTAGCCCATGGGGTAAATAGTGAAATAGGTAAGGAAAGGATGGGTAATAAGTGCACAAAAGTCAAAAGCTAGCGTAATGGGCATCTTCACGCCGTGAACTTCTTCTAGTTCATGCCATGAAGTCTTCCAGAATTTCTTCTATAAATAGCAAGCCTTGCAAGCTCATTAGACACCTCTTCATTCACTTATACACTCTCTTTATCTCTAAATACTCTTCCTTTCTCAGTATTCTAGTTGTAGATAACTCTTTTTGGGTCTATCTAAATCAATTAGATAGTATCTAAAAGAGTAACTTGTTCTAGTTATTTTGTTTGTAATCAAGGAAGGAATCATCTTAGTTGTACAAACTATGATGCACCAAGCCATGTACAAGTTTAATTCATTAATGGGGTAACATCTTTCCTTATTCACTATGATCTTAAAAATCCTAGATAATGATTTGATTTAACATTTGGTATTATATTGGTTTTCATATCCGGTTATCATAATAATATAAAAGAACCTTAAATGTTATACTCTACATCTTTGGTTAATAAGTTTGTTAATCATTTTTATCAATTGGACATGGAAATGAATAATTGATGGGTGGTTTCTATTATATTATAATTTCAGTTATAATATTATGAATAACAAGTGAAATTTATTAACTAATAACGGAGTAAACTTTAAGTTAATTTATGAAAGGGAGTTCGTAAGTTAAGGATGATGTAGGAGCTAATTCCAACAATTATGTGGTAACGGAGGTGTGTTGTTTAAAAAGACTATTAACGGGAGTTAATGAACCCTATTAAATAGCATTGCGGATAGTTAATGGGAGTTAATCGTCCAACCTCTTGGGAGAACCAATATAATCGACTTTTAACAATCAAATATATATCTAGGAGAATTAAATCATAGTGAATAATTCTATTAATCATTTCATTTGTTTAAGTTATTTACTCGCTTTCCTTTTTATAGATATTTAACCATCATTATTGTTTTTATAAAATTATGAAATCAATATTTCTAAACCCCCCTTTTAATAGGTTAATTATTTAAAATTGAATTGTATCATTTCTAACATATTTTTCCTGTGAATCGATCCTGATTTACTTCATCTATATTACTACACGATCCAGTCATACTTGTTGGAATAATGTGTATTTATATTTGACGTAATTCTTGAACTTAAATTGTAACTTGCAAAAATAAGAGAATTATGAACGTAATTAAGCTTATTTTCCGAACTTATAGGAAATTTAGTGTTTGACTTAGCTTATTAACTTAAGCTTATGAACTTATCTTTAGTAAAAATAAGTCACTTTCAATAAATCAAGTGAAAACAACTTTTTTTTTCCACATTGGCTTATCTTTATATATTTACATATATACATTTATCTTCCTCAAATGTAAACATGTCTTTTTTATTCAGTTTACAATAATAAGCTAAGTTAAACACTTTTTTAAAAGGAGCTTATTAACTTATAAGTTATAAGTTAATTCAAACACTTTTTTCACTAATAAGCTAAAAAGCTCGTAAGCTAAAAAACTAATAAACTTAAGCTCAAAAAAATAAGTTTACCCAAACACCCCTAAGGTTCATAAGTTAAAATCTCTTAATAAGCCTTTTGGAAATAGCTTATTAAAATAGGCTTATTAAGGTCTTGATAAGCAAATAAGCTTAAGCTTATGGGTGTTTCACCAAAGTAGGTGCATCTTTTATTTGTATACGTGTTTGATAAAATAGTTAGTAGTTGAAGTTTAGTGAAAAATGACAAATCATAAAAAATAGAAGGAATTATAAAACCGTTAACGAGAATATTTAGATAATTTTGTATATAAAAAGCTTCCAACTACTTTTAAAAGCCACTTCACAATGCTTTTTGTTAAAAAAAATCCAGTTTTTTTATCCGAACAAGACTTGGTAGCTATTTATTTCAAAAGAAAACGCTACAAATTCCAAAAAACACTACATACCGACCTATAAGCTAACATAAATATCCATTTTCAAACTTCAAAATTCCAAAACAGAGAAAAAAAAAGAGTTGATACTCATTCAGATCTCTCGGTCAAAAATTCATTCGCCTTTGCCACATTCATAACGCAACGGCTGAAAAAAAACATCTTCTTCCACCAGCCTTGGTGTTCATAATTTCCCAACCTTGCCCTTCCTTGTAGCATTCAACCTGTCAAACAAAATGTACAACTCTTAGTGCATTCATGTACAATGTACAACTCTACTTTCATGTTACTAAAGGATTATCCTCACTACTACTACTACTACTTACAGTTTGATTAATTTCTTCACCAGTTTTAAGCCCACCAAAGACATAAATAGATCCTTTAACAACTGCTGCAGCACAAAATCCCCTCGGGTAATTCATTGGTTCTCCCGCAACCCATGACCCGTGTCGAGGATCGTAGATTTCTACACTTGGAACCATTGCTTTACTATCAAATCCTCCTAAAGCATATCTGTAAATCAATTATGAACAAGATGATTTTTGTACACAAATCTAATAATAAACTGGTTCCAAGGTATATTATTTATCTTGGAACTGCTAAACAAAATAGATATCAATGTCTTACAATTTTTCATGTAGAACAACCAAGCAAGGGCAACCCCTCATTGTGTTCATGCTCTCAATTTTTGTCCAAGATTGTTGTCTTGGATCAAATCTTTCAGCAGACCTGTGATAGTAAAAGGATCTCTGTTTTATAAACACAAAGAAGCCTAGGAAAGCAGTTATAATGAAATCCAAATAATGAAAAGATCATATTCCAATCATAAGATATTGTTTAGCTGCAGAAATTTTGACCCATTTACTCACAAACTGGCCGAATAAAAAACGGGGTAAAATAAAGCCAAAAACAACCTAATCTTGAAAGGAAAATAGGGCCAATTAGTGGGTTGAAAGTCGTCTAAAAGTGTCTTTTTGATGCAAAAAACCTCCTAAATTATTTAATTCTAAAAAAAAGATACAGAATATTTTTCGGAAAGTAACAATTGTAATCATATTTAACTCCCTAAATATTTATAACAAGTTCAACATTTTCAGACAAACAATGTTTCTGGCCAACCACCCCATTTTGCCACCTTACTAGACGCGGATTCCTTTTTGCTCAACAAAACAAACAAATAAAAGAAATCAGTAGAAATTTACTTCAAGTAGTTTTTTCCATCATAGCCACCAACAGCATAAAGAGCCCCGTTGAGCTCCGCTGCAGCCAGAGAAAAGCGCTGAAAAGAAAAAAAGAAAAAAGAAAAAAGATATTACTCAAACAAAAGGTTGGCTATTTTCAAATCTGATTTACAATTATCTTTCCAAAAGAATTAGCAGTATCTATCTTAAAGCAACATTTTGTTTTCTAAAAAGAACCTTTACAAATATATCAATTTACTCATTAGCAAACATTGTCTTTCACGAAGCAATCTCTCTACCCCGGGTTGAGGTATGACTGTCAGTCTGTCAACATCCTATCTCCCCCATACCCTGTCCAAGCTGGATTGGGTATTGTTGTTATTGACTCATTAGCAACGTTGACTAGTGATATTGATTGTCAATATTCTGAACATGCTGCTTTTATCTTTCAATGTGAAGTATGTCAAATATATTAAACATGTACAAGATCGTACACACCCTAATCCTTAAAAAGGGTCTCATTTATTTCACGCAATGTTCAACAATGTTTGAAAACCTTCCTCGAAAATCAAAAGCAGTAAAGTATCTAATTGTTGCTCATTACTGAATTCATGTAGATAAATGTAATAGATTTATAAAATTATATCTACCTTTTGAAGCATTGATCGTGATGGAATCCAAGCTCCAACATCAAGATCTAACATCTCGACAGATGAATAAAATTCATTCCCATTGCCACCGCCAGCCGCATAAATCTTATCATTCAACGTAGCGCCAGCTAAGCATCCTTTTTTTGCATTTAGAGAAGGCCGTGCACTCCACTTATTCATAACTGGATCATATGACTCAACTTCATGGAAACCCGGAAAAAAAACATGTTAGAAATAGCATGAGAGAGAGAGAGAGAGAGAGAACAGCTTACTACCTGTGTCATACCACACACCGCCAGTTCCACCACCAAATACATAAAGCTCACCATGTAACATCGAAACAGGAGCATAACACCGTGCGGTATTCATTGGTTTAAGTGATTTAGTTTGATTCAGTGAAGGTGAATAGTGATCGAGTGAAGAAAACCATGATCTGCCATCATATCCTCCAACAAGAAATATCGAGTCGTCACATTGTTCTATATCAATATCACTTGTTTCGGGTGAATGATCCAGATGAAATTCGCTAAATGACATGTTTTCATCTATAGTTCCACATTCCTCAGAGGGGCTCACCATGCTTTCTAACATGATACAGTGGTCTTTTAGATTCCTAATTTCCTTTTCAGCTTCAGCCTGATATGTATAAAAAATAATAATAACAAAATTTAAAAAAAACAAAATGTAAGAATATAAAACGGGTATCCTAAGATGTGAGAAAGATAACATTCGATTTTCAATTGTGCTTCGTTTTTGTTTTTGTCGGTTATAGCAAATGGTGATAAATATTACAGTCCTTTAGGTTTTATAGAAACTTTTGTTCAAGTTGAGAATGTAATTAAAACAAACATAGTAAAAGAATGAATATATTATGTTAAAGACTAGAAACTATAAGGCAAGAATTCAAAAAATTTGTCAGCTTTATTATAAAATGAATTAATAACCACCAAATGTTACACTTAAATTGAGATGTTTCTCGTTTTAAACACAAGAAAATTATTGTACTTGAAGCCTTCTTAATATACATATAACCAGCAAGGAGAAAATAAGATCCAGCTTGCTGCCTTGAAAATTTATGAGATTTATGAACAATACCAGATTTTGCTCCAAGGAAATAATCTTCTTTTCCATACCAGCAATCTTGCAATTATGCTCTGTTTTAAATGCCATCAGATCTTCCACCTTTTCAATCAACTATTCACACAAGAAATTTATCAGAACTATATGTTATTATGAATGACGATTAAATGTGGAAATTACAACCAATTTACTTATCAATGGGGTCAATTCAGGTTATGTTTTATCTCTAAATGATAAAAGAAACATTAGTTTAAAACAAAACTGTTCAGACGGGACAAAAGGCACCCAAAGCGTATTATTTTTGAAACATAAAACTTCCTAAAGTATTTCATTAAAAAACTTTAACTTATTATTGAGATCATATAAGTTTTGTAATCATAGTTGACACAACAATTACTTACAAAAAGAAGTTCAAAAATTTTGACCGATCCGTTTCGAGTTGAACAAAAGAATTACTTAATTCGACATGCTAACCAACCCGACCCACCAATTTTTCCACCTCTAATTATAAGCAAACGAAAAAACAGAAATACTTGTAATTATGTAAGACCTGAGCTATATCATTGTTGTCCAAGGCCATATCATTCTTAACAACATTAGTTTCATCTTCACGGGCAGCAGAAGCAGAATCCACCCTTTTATGGGCAGTTGCAGTTTCATCTTCAATTGTAGTAGAAGGTGGGTCCACCTTCAAACGGGCAGTTTCATCTTCAAGGGCAGTAGGTGATGGATCCCTGAATTTGTGGTTTAGAGCCAGTTGTTTAAGTTTCATGCATACAAGTTCCTTTGCATCATTCCCAATTGTACCAACACAATCATCTAATGGTTGATCAATCTTGAAACTCGAGCAAAAGTCTTTCTCTTTAAGCTTGTATTCCACTTTCTTGGGTACAGATGGGACATATAAATTTGTACAATGTGAAGCAGAAACCACTTGAGATGAAAATAAAGACAAAAGCTTGTTTGCTTGAGCGTGATCGAGCTCAAACCACAAATGGCTTTGACTATAGTAATTGTCTGCAATTACAGGCTTGAACTGATTTTCAGTCAATGGTTGGCATCGCAACTGTACACGTATTTGAACCTAAATAACAAGAGCAACAAGTCAATACGTAATTTCAAGGGGGTGTTTAGATGTGCTTAATAAACGGAAAATCTGATTATCACTACTTGAAGCGGTAGTAATCTGTTTTTACTATTTGGATAAAGTGATTCTCATTGCGATTATTTGATTATTTAACGGATGTAGAATCAGTTTAGCTAATCAGTTTCATACTTTTGTCAGCAAAAATGGTTATTGAAGAAATAAGATGATTACTTATTTACCCCTCTTATTCTTTCACATTCTTCTTATATTTAATGGAATTGTATAAGAAAGTTTGTATTGAAAAAAAAACTGAGCAAGATACCTGTCGAGTTGAATACCTGAGCAGGATAAGGTGTTCTCTGAAGCCCATCACTAGTCCATGCATATGGATCAATATTTTTTTTGCCATGGCTAGCAGCTTCAAAGATACCATGCAGTGTTTTATCCGTATAATTTAACAAAAACAACGGCAAACCAGGATCGATCTTTTCAACATACACAAGGTGCTGACTTGGTAAACCTAATATAATTGCAAGTATTAGTAATTAGGATTTTTGAATAATACGATGTAGGAGGTTTTACGCAGTTAAAATAAACTATGAATTCCACCTGTTTTGACCCATTTAACCCATTTCCTTTTAGACCTAGTGTTTTCTTTTTACCCGTTACATAACACATAGCACAAGTTAACTCATTTATAAGTAAATTGATCTAAGAGGGTGTTTTGCATAAACCCTTTGGATTGGGGAGGCCCTACAGATCAAAGAAAGTAAATAATTCTAGGTCAAATTAAAGAACTCACCAAAGAGTTGCTTCGAAAGGCATTCCGTGATCGTGGTGTTCTTGGCACCAAAAATTACACCGCCTAACTGGTTTTTCCCTAAATTTCTAGTGTTCGACCAACCATGATTAGGAGTTGGTAGATCTTTCTTTCTTGGCACCATCTTCAGTTGTGACTAAAAGAAACACAATCTTTCACACACAATAATACAATTATAAGAAGAACAAGACCTTTAATGTTCATAATATAAAGGATTTGAGCAAATAAACTACTAAAGAAACAAATTGTTTGGAGAAAAGCCATATTAGAACAACAATCATGACTTAGCTGTGAATCTACAATTACATACACAACTTATTATATGGTGAACATAGCAAAGTATATTACAGAAACTTAGTATAGTTATAACTTCTAATAAGGATCCAAACCAAAAAACCTACTAAAGTTCCAACATCATCAAAAGCTAAAGATTATAACATAACAGAAAAAGTTGGTATAATTCGTTAAGTTTTTACAATTTGCTCAGAAATATAACCCTTGAATCAAAAATTGGGTACTAAAAACATAAAATAGAAGTGTTTTAATCTCAAAAGAGAAGAACTAGGGTTGATACCCAAAACAAGAAAGTGGATGTACTCATGTACCTTCTCGTATCATTTACCCAAATTTAAATTGTAAGAGAAAACATGCAGTAATGCGATCATAACTCGCTGATGAAAACAGAGTTAATTTCAACTTTTAACAGCATCAATCAAGGTAACATCAAATGAATTAGTAAGTGTAGAATTTTAGCATTGTTGCGTAATCAAATTATGAAATTAAACTCAATTAAAGAAGCTAAGTCGATGTAATTAACCCATAAAATTCAACTAAAACCCCTTCAATCATCTAACACATAGTATTAAGATTGAAAAGAGATATCACAATCTTGGCGTCACCAGTTTAAAATTGAAAGAAGGAAATTAGGAACCCTTGATCGGAACCTAGCACTCATTAGCAAAAATCAAATTCTTGATGCTACAACTGCAAGACATATCCACAGACGCATTTCATCAAACAAATTCAGTGAGCATATTAGAACCCGATTACCCCTAGAAGTTTGCTCTACAAGAAAACCCACCATGAACAAAAAATGTAGATTAAAACTGGAATAACTTTGAAAAACAGCATCATGTGAAACCTTAAAAAAAGGGCAAACCCTTATGTCGAATTCTTGATTACTGGTGAGAGAGAAAGAGAACCTGTCAATGCACTGAAGAAGCGCGAAAGCAGAAGGCACTCAAGGCATTGTATAAACTAAAAACTAGGATTATAATTTATAATTCCACCTGTGCGTGCCCAGCAAGCATTTTGCATTGTTCATTGATTTGCAAAAGCAATAAAAGCACTGTTTTTTTCCTTTCAAATTAAGAAATAAACGAAAGAAAACGAAAAAGAATAATTTTTTAAAACATCTCAATTTAACTCTATTTATTTAGTTTCCTTTTTCTTTCTTAACGCTGTGTTTCGAAAAAATAGACAAAAAAATAATGACTTTGATTTTTTGTGTTTTCGAATTAAAAAGAAATAAAATGAAGTTGAAAAGAAAAAGAGATTTCTTGACGAAGGTTAATATATATATATATATATATAAAAGAAAAGTTTAAAACCTGCACTATAGGGCATGGGCATGAACATGAGCTGAGGGTTGTGTGATGTAAGTTTGGTTTTGTGAGTTATGAAATGATTTATGAATTATGCCTTTTAAAAAAAAGATGATGATTTGTATATAACTTAATTGTTTATACACAATAATTATATGTTTTATCAACTGATATAATGTGTTGTTTAATACTTGTACCTATTGTGTATTAACAAAATCTGTTATGTACAAATCAGCTTTATTTTAAAAATAATATTATAATTAATGATAGTTAACTCACTAATGAAAATCATAAATATTTTTTTTTCTTTTTTCTTCCAAATCATCATACTTTTGGATGAAAGCTTAGGAGAAAAGGTTAACTGAGCTTTTCTTCTAAATCATTTCTCCCCTCTCCTTAAAATAACTCAATAACACAAAACTTTTTTTTATTTCTTTTCAAATCCATTTCTTTCTCTCCAAATTAACATTGTGTTTCTAAGTTTTAGATACGAAGGAAAAGAATAGAAAAGAAAATTAAGGAGAGAAATGAAATGAAATGATACTAGTTTTATTTTTTTCGTGTTACCAATTTTTTAAAAAAAGAAGAGATCGAGTATTGTTTTTACTTTGTGTTCCCAAGTTTAAGAGAAAGGGAGAAAACGGGTTATATTACAAGAATACCTTTATTTTTTAAAATTATTAGTTGTCATTAAGTGTAATTTAGTCATTAAGTGTAATTTAGTTATTAATGAAAAATCATAAAACTTTTCCTTTATTTTCCATCCAAATCTACAAGGTCAAAATCCTGAGGGTTCTAAGGTTTCAAGGCCTTGTTTTTTATATTTTCTCCCCCGCCAACTATCTTGTGATCCCGGCCTCCGATGCCTCAAGGGGTCGGGATTGGGCTTATAAAACTGCCGTACCTTCAAACATCATAGAAATTTAATGAACTATTTTAAATGTTAATATTATGTGCAATGACTCGAGATAGCAAGTTTAATTTGCTAGTCATCATTACATTAAAAGTGAATTTATGGTAGATTAATACATATATTTTCTGGTAACGATTTTACTTTGTTACACACAATATTAAATTACTGATAGTTGTTTAAAATCCTATCATTCTATTATTTTTGGTTGGTAAAAGTTTAATAGAGAGAAACCCCCTATCAAATCAACCGATATTCCTCACCTTCTAATATTTCCAAATAAGCACAACCTTTACAATATCTAACTATATTCACCATAGTTTTTCACTCCTATGACTTAAACCATCACTTAACAATATAATAGTCATTCCCCTTCGCCACATCAAATTATATGACTTGTCATATCAAAACTTTTAAATTTTAAAACGTACTTAGTTATACCATAAATAAAGAGAAAAATATTTTATTAATAAATAATGAGAAAACGATAATTTATCCTTAAAAGTTGTATTGATTTAAGTGACTTAACTAAAATTAGAATAATAAATAGTTATTGTCATGTTTAATAATTTATTAAAGTAACAGTTTTCATAAATTAGTTGATGTAATTAAGAAAATAATTGATTAGTCTATTGTTCTAAATGTTTGTATTTTATACATAAAAGTATTTACTACTTAAAATTAAATAATCTTAAAAATTATAAGAGAGAGAAAGTTAAATAGTTTATAATGTAGTATAGATAGATATCTAGAGTGAGTATATTTTCATTGAAAGTTAAAGATAGGTGATTATTTAAAATTTTGTTTAGTAGAAATCATTTCCAATTGGGTTATAATATTTGATACCGAAAAGAAAAGGGAAAAACATTGAATTTTGTATTATTTATTGAAATTTCTTTGTTTATTTGGTAAGAAATAATATTATTTTTCATGGTAGAAATGAAAGTGCAATCATGATAATTTACAATGGGTTTACTTAATTGCCAACCATAGAAATTAATTGTATTAGAATTTCCAATTAATTACGCCAATTCATTTAATTTGCCAACCATAGAAATTAATTGTATTACAATTTTCAAATTAGTTATGTCAATCCATTTAAGTTGTCAATCTAGATATGACTTCATTATTCAACCTATTTATTGAGTGTAAGGATAACAAGTACATTTCAACTTATTTAAAATTTACAAAATTAAGCATTTAGTCTAAATGCTTTATAATGTAACTAGTATAATCTTCGCGCAATACGGCAGCAACGAATAATTTCAACTCGTTAACATGTCCGTTTTCAAGACGTAGGGAGTAAGGTATTCATATAATACGGTAACAACGAATAATTTTTTCGTTTGTTAACATGTCTATTTTCTTTATCTTTTTTCCATTTCCTTTACTTCTCCATAATTGAAAAAAAAATGTTATGAAATTATTTTTTTAATAATTAAGTTAATTTGTATTGGCTTTGACTTTTAAAAAAATTGTACTGATTTTTCTTTTCTTAAATATGTAAAGTTTAGTCATTAAAATTAAATATAAAAATCTTATTAATTATATATAATAGTTACTCAATTTAGTTCATATAAGGAGTAATTTAGTAATTTCAAAACACTTAAAATTTAAGAGTTTAAGCAAAATGCCTAAATACTTTATAATATAGTATAGTACAGATAAAGATATAAAAATTTGGTTTTTTGATAATTATTTTCTGGATAAGTATTTAATACTTATCGTCTATGAGGATCTTTTGATGTGTAGGTTATATAAGTCAAGTCTATCCTCTATTTAATATATATACATATTTTAGTATTTTATCTTCTATCAAATACTTATAATGAAAATAGATAAAGTACGTTATTAGAGACTTAGGGGCGTTTGTTTCGCTGAAATTGGATGGAATTAGACGGAATTGGAATTGAGCATTCCTAAATCTTGTTTATGTTTAGTTCGCAGAATTTATGGAATGGAATTTGACCATTCTAATGAATTCCTTAAATCAAGGAATTGGGAATTCCTTCCTCAAATGGATGGAATTCTTTAAATTCATAAGAAATCTCAAAACATAATTGTTGTCTTCTATCCCACCTCACCACCCATCACCACCCCAACCCCACCCTACCCGACCCGACCCCTACCCCTATCAAGACCCGCTACCCACCCTA
>JAUEJL010090211.1:0-14315 GCA_032274825.1 Drosophyllum lusitanicum
ATTATTATATAGCATCCAGATATAATGATATATTATCAAGACTTCAAATTCGTATATGCTAAAGTCCATATATGAAATTTTTGAATGTTTAGGCAGATTAGGTCGTATTTTTTAAAAAGTTTGAATAAGAGGTCTAATGTGTGTAATTGTCTAGTGAAGTTATTTTATATCATCATCTAAATCCATAATGAGTTTTGGAAAAATCCACAAACATAAATGGATAATCACATGAAATTTGCAACTTTATGATTAATCAATGAATGCACATATATAGCGTGTTTCCTTGGATTCCTTTATATAATTGTAGTAACGAGAGACAAATAGGTTTCAAGAATAAATAATTTGAGATTAAGTGAAACAAATAAGTATCACATAAAACAACAACTATCAAATACATTGTATATAAGGATTTCTAAAACTATTTGTATATTAGATATTCAGATTCAGATTCAGATTCAGATTCAGATTGAAAGAATACGTGGCAGAAGATAAAGATCATATATTAAAAGAACACGTACATGATTCTTGGGAGGTGTGAATCAACTAAGCCAAAGATGTGTAGATCGAGAACGTACCGTTTGGAAAAGAACATTGGATGAGCACTCTAGCATAGCAACGGTGACAATGAGGACTCTTGAAATTGAAAAGTTAATTTCAAAACCTCCGGCCTTCATGACCTTCGACGGTTATCGAATTGTTGTACTTGCTCGTCGTCTCCAAATCTTTATGTTTTTTTTTTGAGCTTTCATGCTGATAACGTGTTGTGAATATAGAGAGAACAAGAGAAAGAGAATGGAGAGAAATGAGTTCCACTTATTCATTAGGTAATCCTCAATATATAGGAGTACAATAGATAAGGGATAAGTATCCAAGATTCAAATATCTCATCTAGGATAATACATATCTCTAGTATATCTTATCTAATATTAGGGGATAAGAACATCTATTCCATAATTATCCATAACATATTTATCCTAGTACAATAGAACTATACGGTTAGGTATACGATCTTAATACTCACAAATTTTCGAAACTACTATGATCCAGTTATGTACGGCTGCACAACCCTAATCAAACGGACTAAAAAACGGAAAGGGGTGGAATTGGAATTCTTCATAACATTGAGGGGTCATTTTTGCCACAAACACTATCTCACTCCTTGCATGCAATTTGAACAGTTCTAATTCGTCACTGTTTCTTCTCTCTCACTCTGCTTCTCTCCCCTTGATACATATCATGTGTATCTATGTGAAGGAAAACCTTCATTACTTGTCAATCCCTACAAAATAACAATCTCTCGGAGCAAATTTCGGCCCCCAATTTATTTTCTATGGCTCAAGTATGTTCTTGAAAGTACACCTTAATTCTTCATACCCAAAAAACAGAGCTTTTAAACTCATAATGCTAAAAAAAAATTCATACCCATTTTTGCTGTTTCTTTTTCTTCTTGCCCTGTTTTTCCTTCTATCAAATGCAAAATCCCCTTTTACCATCTCCCGATCAAGACCCACTGCAGGTTATTCAAAATATTCGTGATTATATTCAATTTCTTATCTTCGATTCGGCAAGAAAATGGGGGTTTTTAGCGATTTTTTTCGTGGGTTTTAAGGTGGTGATAAAATTGTTTGTTTTTCTTTTGATTTTGTAGGGAAATATGAATTGGCGGATTCATGGGGTACGAAGAGGTTACTTGGTGACGAACAAAATAATGAGAATGTATCACTTGTGTTGGCTCAAGATAGAACAACAAGAAAAGACCCTCTTAATAAATTCAAGAAATACAGAGGAGGATGGAACATTAAAGAACGCCATTATTGGGCTGTAATTTTCTTCATTCTTTCTTTATTTGATTTTAATTTTATAATTTATGTTCGTTAATTCATCACATGGATTACCATTTGTAAAATTGGAAACATTAATCAAAACCCATTAATATTCGTGATTTCATATGACCAGAAAGAGAAGAAAAAATCATAAAACATTTCAAAGATTTGGGTTTATGCAAGATTCTTGATTTCATTCAAACATGCATTTCAAATGCATATCTTTTATGTTTAATAATAATAATTCAAATGTTGCCAAGAAAACATAAGGAAATTAACATATCATGTATATGCCTCTTTCCATAATTGCTAATGGATTGAGATCAACATAACTAATTATGGTCGCTCAGATTGAAAGTGAAACCCTTATTTTAAATAAAACCAAGTCCACTTTATAGGTATCACTTTCTTATTTATGAAATTTATGAAAGAAATCATGTCTAACTATAAAAGGATTTCAATCCATTCTAATAACGATCACATTTAATTGATACTCACGTACGTGTGCATGAATGGATGCTTGAATTGGTGCAGTCAGTGGCGTTCACGGCTGCACCATTCTTCGTGGTGGCTGCAGCCTGGTTCGTGATCGTGGGTCTATTCTTATCTTTGATATGCTTCTGCTACTGCTGTTGCAAGAAAGAACCTCTTGGCTATTCAAAAACAGCTTATACTCTATCTCTCATTCTTCTAATTCTCTTCACAATCACGGCAATGTAATCCATATCTCATATCAAATCCCTTTTCTAACAACGAAAAAATCGTCCTTCTCGATTAAAATCATTACCTTTTTTATTTATTCAGGGTTGGATGCATTGTTTTGTACTCGGGTGAAGGGAAATTTTACAAAAGTACGACGAAAACATTGAAATATATCGTTCATCAAGCAGATATAACGGCTAAGATGCTCCATAACGTCTCTGACGATCTTGCTGCTGCCAAGAAAATCGCAGTCGCTCAAGTGTTCTTGCCTGTTGATGTTCAAGCTGACATTGATGAAATACAAACGAAACTTAATATTTCGGCAATTGAACTTTCCCAGAGAACCAAAGAGAATAAACAAGACATTCACCGTATCCTTCGTACTGTGTAAGTTATTCATTATATAACATACACATATATAGAGACAATATCAAAGGAAAACAACTCTTTCATGTATAAGGTAGAGAACTGAGCCAGTAATTAAGCTAGTTGCTTTAATGTTCTTTTTGTAGGAGAATAGCGTTGGTTGTTATATCAGTGGTAATGCTGGTTTGTTCAATTATCGGATTCGGTAAGTTGTTTGATGTTTTTTTGTAATCAATTTAATTATGTGATCAAACTTGAGTATATATCGTTTATTTTTTAAAGATTTTGTATCGTTTATTTTTAAATTAATTACAGGTTTCTGAGTTTTTGTTAATTTGCATTTCTTTGTTATAAAATTTAATTTCTGGGTTGAGTTACGTTTTCTTAATAATGTTTCCTTGCAGTGTTTTCGATCCTTGGCATGCAATGCATGGTTTACACGTAAGTGAAATATTTTCTTCAGTTTTAAATTGAAACCCATGTTTAATTATATATGAAGATGTTTTTTTTTTAAATTCTTTTATATAAATTAATACATTGAATTGTTGCAGATTGGTGATATTTGGATGGGTTTTTGTGACCATAACGTTTATATTATGCGGAGTGTTCCTTTGTCTCCACAAGTAAGATCGTTTTCATTCGTCGCTGATAAATATTGTTAAGTTTTTGCGACAACAACGTCTATAATTAACCACGAGATTAAATAGTGTGACTGCAGACAGCTGCGAGGCAATGAACCAGTGGGTGTCTAACCCAACCGCTCACACGGCTCTAGACGACATCCTTCCGTGTGTCGACAACTCCACAGCTCACGAGACCTCAACAAGGACCAAAGAAGTCACGATTCAGCTCACAAGTGTGATCAACCAGGTCATAAGAAACGTCACAAACGGCAATTTCCCACCTAGCTACGCACCACTTTACTATAACCAGTCCGGCCCGTTGATGCCACCCCTTTGCAACCCGTTTAACCCCGACTTCACTAACCGGACCTGTGAACCGAATGAGGTCCCATTAAGCGAAGCCTCACATGTGTACAGCAAATATGTTTGTCAAGTTGGGCCGAGCCAGATGTGCATGACCACGGGCCGGCTAACGCCTGACTCGTTTAGCCAAATGTCTGCTGGGATAGAACTAAGCTACTCGTTGTACCTTTACGGACCGTTTTTGGTGGATCTACAAGACTGCACGTTTGTGAGACAAACTTTTACTGACATCTCGCGAGACCATTGCCCGGGTCTACGCCGCTACCTTAACTGGATCTATATCGGGTTGCTGATCGTGTCGTTGGCGGTGATGTTTTCGCTTGTTTTTTGGGTGATTTACGAGAGGGAGAGGAGATATCGTGTGTATACTAACACGGTTAGCGGTAGAAGTGGACGGGGAGGAGAGAAAGATATGTAAATAGAGGGTAAAGGTTATTTTTCCTTTTAGCGACGAGGGTTGTAAACTTGTTAATATATAGAGTGTTAGCGATGGTCATACTCCATCACATCGTCACGTCAGATTTTTACTTTATCGATCATTTGGTCTATCACTCAAGCATGTAGTGGTCACCGTTGAGTAAGACAAAAAATAACTTTGTAATGTGCTTAATAATCGAAGGTCATGGGCTACTTCAATCATAGTGAATTGGTTTTGAGTTATAACCTTAGAAACTTATATGAGGTTCATCCATAATTTATCAAATATACAAATGTCACAGGGGCTTCAAGTAAGTTATAAGTAACTTATAGGTTCGTTAGTAAAATTCATTCCTAATTAAAGTTTATTATAAAATATTATATATAACCTGCGCGCCATATTTAACTGTAGTTTGAATCCATCCAAATCGGTTTTAGCTACGTAGATGATGAATTCGCGGAATACGTTACTTGTTTTTAATTTGTATATATGAAAATCCATTTTTTTTATTTTTTATTTTTGTAAATATATATATCTCTAATTTCCCTAAAGAATATATAGCTAGCATTTCGATCTTGCAACTTAAATAAAAAGAAATCTGATAATAACAGATTTATTTATTATATTTAAGAGTTAAATACGGAAATAATAAATATATGAACATACCTACTTAATGATTAGTGACGTACAGGTGGTTAAGAAAATAGTAAAATACACTTGTATTTATCTTCTATACACCGTTTAATAATGAAAATTATGTAGATGAAATTGTGTAGATATTTTATATTACATTAACAAAAGTATAAAAAAATTTAATAGACTCATCTACATAATGGAGTCGATGTACGTATCATACACTAAACTTTAGAGATATGTATCTTTTTTATGGTGATATATATAACGGAAGAACATATTTGTATGTGAAAAAATAACTTTTTTACGTAAGATACAACAACCTTTATAAGCTTGTCATACTCGTCTTTTTATATTAAAAAATCAATTTTGTATCTATAGCATCCAATTAGTCAACTCGATTCCTACAATGAATTGAATGCAATTATATAGTGATCCATATAAGTTATAGTAAGCATGCATGGTTATGGACGTGATTAAGGTAATTATCATGGTGTTCATGTTAAAAACATGTATATGTCGTTAAAACTTTGATTAAGATATATATATGTTCTAGAAACAAAAAAATTATGAAGAATTCTAAGTGTAACGCCCTAAAAAATTATTTTTCATAATCATCAGAGTAATGCACGCAATTAATCATAAATAATTCAATTACAAGTCTTTAAATCAAAAGATACCGAATTCTTGACTGTTGTAAATTAAACTATTGAAAAATGTAATTTAAGAAAAATATTCTTCTTAGTGAGCTGCCGTCACTGTCCTGGAGCCCCCTCGTGGTTCCGTCCTGAAAGGATTAACATTAACAACAATAAACATAAAGCTTAACGAGCACAAAAATTTACACAACATAAGTACAAATACTAAATCCATACGCAACCAACAATTCCACTTCTTATCTGACTACCCAAGGGTTTTACGTCTCATAGATACTCCTATAACTATTCAAGGCATCCCAAGGGTTTTACGTCTCGTTTGGATCACGGATGACTACCCAGAGTACCCCAAGGGTTTTACATCTTTCACATGCCCGATTTGCGTTTTCACTCCATTTACACCAACTCTTCACCTCATTTCAACAATTCATGTAAGTTACACAATTAAATCATACACCAGTTACATACATACTTTTATAGTGAATAATAGTGTGACTCAACTGATAATAGCACAAACAGATAAAACCAATAAGGTATTCAAATCTACAACGTTCGACAATCACCTACACGAAAGGTTTCTCACATCATTCTCTATCACATACTTAATCTGAATTGTAAATTAAAGTTACAATTTGCGATTGGATTTAACTATTTGTAGGTCAATTTGCGATTTTATGAATTCTCTAATTTGCAATTCAACTTCCACCTTCCATATGACAATTTAACCGAAGATTTGTGATTAAGTTCCAACTCCTCATTTGCGATTGTCGATTTGTGATTCAAAGGGAATCTCACTAAGAGACTCAACCTATCAATTTGCAATTACCCATTTGCGATTGTACAATTGCTCAATTTGCAATTGCTCAACTTGAAATTATCCAATTTGCAATCCAACTACAAACATAATTTGCGATTTGAATTTAAACTCAAATTACTATTTCTAAGTTACAATTTCTAATTAACAGTCTAAGGCCCAAATGAAATTCAGCCCAATCCCGAGTTGAGCCCAACTAGGATTTAATTTATCATAATGCGTGTATATGTGTATATGTTATTGAATTCTACAGTTCTTAAATGGCCCAACAGTCCAGATTTTCGATTGGGCCTAGATAAATTAATTTGTGATTAGCCTCACTTCCAATTTGCAATTGTACATTTATAACTAATTAGCGATTTCATCAGTGTATGCATATAAATTTGAGATTGCAAGCTAGTGTAGATTTGTGATCTCAGTTCTATATCCTGATTTACGATTCGTGATTTTTAACTGATCAACCGTTGCAATTTACGATTCGTGATTTGCATATGGTGGAGAATCATACTTGCAAGGTTCCCAATTGATTCCGCTCGTTTTCACGAAGATTTGACCCCAAATTCCTGGTCCTTCTTCTCCGTTCGATGACACACGCACACACAGTTCTTCAAGGTGAACAGTAATCGGCTGGTAACTTTCCTAGGATTTTGTGCCTTGATTTGTTTAAATACCTTACTCTCCTCTCTTAATGGCCCATTAGAGCTTAGTGATGATAGTGTGGTCCAAAACAATTTCATTAAGCACCAAGCCCAACACAAAATAAATTAAATACTCCACAATGCAACACTTGATCATTTATTAAATTAAATTAAATAACATCTTTTATATTAAAATCGGGGATTACACTAAGCGTGCATGCATGAAGCATTGTAAACCAATAGACTCCAAAAACAAAATCCTAGTAAGAAAATAGAGAGCAATTAACTAACTTAGTCAATTGTTAAAGGCCGAAAGTGAACTGAATCGAATTCGGATAATCCGATTTAAATTGCTTTTTTTGGTTTTCGAATCGGTTTAAGACCCGATTTTTACATTGGTTTTTTAATCGATAAAAAAATAATCACTTAACTCAAAACTTATGAATATATATTTCTTATATCTCTAATCTAATCGATAAAGGAAAATTTATTTTCAAAACTCGTTAAAAACAAAGGAAATCTTTTCTCAACTCATTCTTCGAAATTCAAACTCCAATTAGAAATTAAAATTATGAAATTCATTATAAAGCTTTCCGATTAAATATGGTTTAAAGTTTGAAAGTTCCAACAAATCTACTCAATTAGCCGAATTCGATTTTAATGGAATTCGAAGCGAATTAGAATGTTAGAATTTGAGTAAGTTTTACAAGTAGTAATTCAAATCCGAGTCGGTTTTTAGATTATTAGAAAATTGTATAACCCAAACAACCCTGTACGAACAACTTGAGAAACCTCAAAAACCGATTCAATGAACAACATTAAATCAAACCCCATAGGGGTGTCTCAAAAAAAACACTAGTCATGCATGTGTGTTTCAAAAAATTATATCATCTCTAGAAAATATAAAATTGAAGCATAAATATAATCAACATCAATAATAATCTTACATAAAATCACAACATTTTTGGTAACCATACACATTTGATGTAGAAAACGATGTCATTTTATCTTGATAAACGTTTCAGTATAGATTAGACTTGATAAAGAGCAAGTACGCAAAAATATAACGAACTATGTCTAAATTATCATTAGATAAAACCAACTTCGTTTTGTATCTAAAATTACAACCAAATTTCAAATTTGGGTCATTGTATGTAATTGTTTACCTGCTTAACAAGTTACAAGTTAATTCTTTTAATTTTTAATTTTTATATTTATGTTCTTGTGTTCTTAAGGCTATCTTCATGTGTTCTTGATATGAAAAGATGAAATTGGAATTCAAAATGAATAATTGGTGGCACACACGAACCCATAATCTGATGAAATTGAATAGAACCACATAATAATCTAAATGAAATTGAACATACACCAACACAAGAAACCATATGAAGTATGAACAATCTGGAATGTCATCGAACACAAAAAAAAAAAAAAAAAAAAAAAAATCACATATTTGATACAAGAATGATGAAGCCTTCAGCGGTTTGAAAACTTCATGGATCTGAAACCGTAATTGACCTCAACGAAACCTATATAGATCTGATATAAGAACGATGCCCGAAAGCCTAATGGGGCTCCATGGAACCCGTGAGGAAGAAGGAACCGATTAAGAACATGTGTATTATACTATTATATCTTGTGTTTGATTATTATACTATTAAGAACATGTGTAGCTTACAACCACCTCTCTAATATATATATAACTTGTTTAAAAATAAATTATATTTTCCATATAATTTGTTCTTTCATAGTATGGAAAGGTTAAGTTCACCAACTACTTGTCTACTTGTTGCAAATAAATGACTCTTTTGCTTTTCTTTATAAAAATTTAATCACAATTCTTTTAAATAATTTAAATAACCACGCCAATTAAAAGAATTATTTTACCTAAAAGTTATATGTTGAGATGACATGGTGTATGTTGTACAATGTACATTACTAACTTTTGATGTGTTTAACTATTTCATCTTTTCTCTGACAACAATTTATTCAATTTTTACTCTGTGTGTTATATCGCAATCAGGAAACCAACCAACGATATTGTCCGCTTTGGGTTGCCCCTCACGGCTTTAAAACGCGTCAATTGGTAAGAGTAAGATTCCCCCTCCTTATAAGGAGGAAGAATCCCCCTTGCCTCACTGATGTGGGATGCTCCTGCATTGTTACAGAAACGGTGGGTTTACGAGTCGCGGATTTACCTGGCTCGAGGGAACGATGAGCCCCATAAACCCAACAGTGTGTTTATTGTCTCAAAGAACAACCAAAATGACAACTTAACCCCGTTGTGTTTATTTTAACAAAAATACCTAATTTTTATATAAGAAAACTAAAAACTAAAAGAACTGTTTACTTACATATTTTTTTTTAGGAGGACAGAACTCCTCCACTTTTTTTATTTTTTTTCAAACTCATGTATTTTTTCAAACATCTTTTCTAGAAAACAACCCATCTGAACACATTTTCAACTTTCTCTGTAAAATAAAAACTCTTCACTTCTATCTAAATATGTTTTCTAATTTAAAAAAAAATAAAAACTCCACAATTTTTATAAAAACCAGAAAATGCTAAACATAATCTAAAGGTTGTTAAGGATCGTGTGCAATAAGCTCATGGTAGGATATATGACGAGGAGGAATGACCGAATAACAAACCATAGAGCTCGTGATGATCATTGCGGGTTGTTTGTGAAATGATTGTATTTAGCAACTTCGTGATGGTGGTAACGAGATTGCCGGTTCCTTAAAGTTTTTTTTTCCCTCTTCAACGTGATGGTGGTGAAAAGAAATTGATTGTTACGAGGCGGTTAGTGATGGTAGTGATACATCTTTTCATTGCATGTTGTTAACAATGTTGATGTAACGATTGTTAGTGATGACAGTAACGCTAATTATCATGAATGATGTAAATTTTGATCATATATGTGTTTATTGTCTAAAAACACTACCAAAATAAATATAGGTAATAGTTTTCCATCATGAATGTAACTGATTTAAAACATTTTACTATTGAATGTGAATCATAATGATACTATACAAGCAATCAGTTTTCAGTAATTTGTTTTTAAAAAAACTTTATCCATTGTTAACTATGCTTGAATTTTGATGTTGGCCAAGTGATGAAAATCGCATCCAAATAACATAACATTAATAAATATAGGACATACTGACAAACATCGCCTATTTCTAGTATTTTAAGTTTATAAAACGTTGAAGATCAAATGACGTTTCTTGATACATATATTTTTATGATAAGATATATACACTACAACAAAAATCGTACTTCCTCACACTTTTTTTTCCGCATTTTATGAAAATGTGTACTTTATTTTTGAAAAGCTTACAATTATAACTGTGTTAAATTTTTACACACTTGTAAGTGAAAAAAATAAAAACCATATAAATATTAACGTTTATTACTGTAAGAAAAAACCTATACATTTATAAGTGTGGATATAAAGATTTGAATTATGTAATAGCATAAATTCACAATTATAAATGTGAAAATTTGTTAAATAAAAGTTCACACATCCTAAAAGTGTGAAAATCTATTAGACAGAAGTTCACGCCTCCTACAAGCGTGAAAAAAACAAGATCAAAGTAAATTAAATTAAAATTAAAAAAAAGCCCACTCTATTTTAATTGGGCCAAACCTTGCCGTGGACTTAAACTAAAATAAAAAACTCCAGCACAGAACGATTTTTACCAAATCAATCCTCCGTGGCTCCGCCTCTCTCATTCAGATCGGACCACTTCACCAAATCGTAAATCTTCTCCTAAGATGGAGGATGACGGTTGAAGATACATCGAATGATTTCTACCAAATCGATTTCACTGGCGATATCGCCACGTCAACGATTTTTACCAAATCGATTTCTCTTAATCGGTTGATACATCGATGATTGAAGAGGATTTTCGATTTCTCATCCACGATTCTTCAAATTGACGATTTCTCTTAATCATTCTAGGTTGACATCAATTTCCTCGGTTTCATTTTAATCGACTACATTCCTTTTTAGCAGCTCAATCATCGAGATTTCGGTATGTATTCAATTTCATTTTACGATTTCGATTGTATTAGCAACTACGATTTTTGCTGAAAAAAGTGTGTATTCATATTCAGTTTACATGAGATTTGGGTATGTATCACACACAAGTCTAAAAAATCTTACTGTAAGAGTTGAGCAAGATCAAATATACGATATACAGTTCTGCCCCCCAAATTGAAGTTACATTCTAGTCATGTTGCTTGAATTGATTTCTTGAATATTTAAGAAGAATAAGTATTTAGCAAAGTTCATTGATATACAATTATAACTCAAAAGGCAGCTGGATTGTGGATTCACTTTTCATTCCAAATGATTCAATTGTATAATTGTATATGTGATTCAACTTTCATTCTATTTGTGATTTAGTTTTCATTCCATATGATTCGATTGTTTATGTGTAATTTTGGTAGAGGAGATTTTGTTTACCTGAAGGAGATTGTGTTGATAATGTACTTTTTTAAAAAAAATTATGACAAATATATGGCTCTTAAGCATAGGTTGAAACTGAAGGTGTTTCAGTTAGTTGTGAATCGACTCAATGAGATTAATAACATTGGAGTTGATGATGCACAAGAGACACACCATACACAAGAAGAGACTTTACCATCACTTGACTTGGTTGAAGCATATCCTAACATTGCCGACCACCGGTAGAGGTGTATAAAAACAAATCTTAGATCATCAACAACACAGGTATTAGTTTTCTATTTTCTATTTGACATGACCTGTTGTTTACTAACATGTGCTATGTTTATTTGGAATGTAGAAATTATCACAATAAGGGAAGAAGGCAAGAGGTGACTAACTCCATGTTCACACGACTAGTGCTATTAGTTATGCTCTGAAAAAGGAGGAATTCGTGAGTTTTTAGTTATAAAAATTAATATGTGTTGGAGCAAAAAAAAAATCACAAGTGCACATTACCAGTTGTTAATTTTCAGTCCAAAATGCACTATAACACTAGACATAACCGTAGACTTTTAGCCTTTTGGTTTGTTTCATTATTCTCTGTGCAATTAACAGTCCAAATGGTTGACATAATCTGCTAAACATAGACACTTGCACATTACCGGTTGTTACTAGTGCTGGTAAAAAAAAGTGGACTAAGCCATTGTCAATAATAGTTCTATGTACTTTCCCTTTCAAAGACTGGCTACAGTCTGTGCTTTTGAGTAGTGGATATCAAAAAACATGTATTTGAGTTATCATTTGTTGCGTATCAGCAGTTAAATGTTAGTACTACTAATAATTTATTTTATACTTTTTAATGTTTTAGGATCGAGCAAACCCGGAAATTTCAAAGGAGATTTTAGTGCTTGGTAATTGTGGACCTACTGATTTTGACAAAAGATCGGTTATTGAAAGGGAAGTTATGATAAATCTTATGGTTCCGAATAAGCCTGGACGAGCTTGTAGCTATGGTACTGGAGTAACAAAGTCCCAAGTAACAAGCCTTAGTCATGATTTAAGACGAACGAGAAATATGTAATAATGACCACAAAGTATGTAATAAATTTTGATACTTTTAGATAGTGTAGCTAAAACAATTTTTTGTGTTCAAAGATGTAGTTGATCTCCACTTTAATATATAAATGATGACTTGCTGTAATTGTTCAAGTGCTATTGAGTGGTGTTTGTTAAAATTTATAAATTGAAGAGTAACATCAAAATAGCATCGATGAGTATGTAATGTATTTTAAGTTTGATTTGTAAATAAATAGCTTAAACATCCACACTTAAAAATATGTAGAAATAACCTAAAATTCTCACATTTAGAAGCGTGAATAAATAGTTAAGAATTCTTACAGTTAAAAGCGTCAAAAAATGGCTTAAAACTCACACTTACAAGCATGATTATTTTCAAATGTATCTTCACACTTAGAAGTGTGAAAATTTATCTAAATAGCATCACACTTAAAAGTGTGAAGAATTTTGTCGCACCTAATATCCTCACGCGTGGATCAAGTGTGAACTTTATTTTTTTACACGCTTTTAAATGCGTACAAATGACATAATAAGCGTCTACAATTAACAACTTTGTTGTAGTGTATATAAAAGTATGATTATATATATATAGGAGAGGGTTCATTTAAGAACCAATTTTATTGCGAGAACCAATCTTAGCCGTTCATTTTGGATAATGAAATTCATGGATGAAGAGCGTGGGAACTGCGAGAACTGTTTTTCGTACGAGAATTGCGAGAACCAATCTTAACCATCCAATTTTCCTCCTTTAATTGGATTGCCCACTCATAAATTCCTTACATGCATATTGCCACACTCAATCCCCCCACGCTCTTCATCTATGAATTCCACTTACCACTTGAATGATCAAGATTAGTTCTCGCAGTTCTCGTTTGAACCCTCCCATATATATATATATATATATATTGATGCAATTTTGAAGTCTTCAATTGGAATGGAACCATTCGTTTGTTGACTTTGTACACGTGACGTCTACTTCGAAAATTAAATCACGAATGTGTAAATGGCACAAGTTGGTATATATAAAGTTATATTCATTTATAATATTTCATATATATATATATAGGGATAGTTAATTATATATACGTAGATGCGGACTAGTTGGGGATAGCTAGAAAGGTACTTGTTCGGCTTCAATCAACCTAATAAATAAATACTAGTTTTAAATTAGTCTAAAGTATACTGATATTTCATGGAGCAACTTGAATTTCTTAGAATTTAGAAAAAAAAGACTTCCTTTTCCTTCTTTTTTGCTCAATAACGATCATCACGACAATCGTGTAATTTGTGTGATATTATTATGATGGACTCTTACTTATTGTTTATATTAGTTACTATAGAATCTTTAAACATTCTTAACGTCTGTAAATTTATATATTTCATGTACATGTACGTATTATTGAGGTTTTAATTACTTAAGTAGATGATTTTTTTATCAATTAAAATAAGCATATTGTCTTTAAAATATTTATTTTCTTTTTTAACTTAAATTTCATATATCATATGTATTCAAAAATATAAACCACGAAATTTTGATTGTTACTATGTTTTTACATCATTAAAAATATTTGTCGTTGTTTCTATAAGAATAATTCCTTAGTCCTTTTTTTTCTGACATAAACAAAAAGTGTTTGTGAATTTGTTTTTGAGGATTTCAAAATTCAAATTTCACATGTAACGCTTCATGATTTTTTTTTATCTTTTTAGTATCAGTGACTCTGAAGACTTATATATATATATATATATATA
>JAUEJL010090222.1:0-26561 GCA_032274825.1 Drosophyllum lusitanicum
TTATTTCTTTAATTCTTTCTTTTCTTAATATATATATATATACATATATATATAAATATATATATATATATATATACATATATATATATATATATATTCTTTAACTAAAAGATTACACAATTACACATATATATTCACTTTACTTCCTTAATACACAACAATACACATTTTATTTAATCATTTAATATTCACATATACATACAACTTGAATATCTATTTACATAATCTTTTAAGGTATGTACATTTACAAACGATTTACAGCTAGACCCAAATCGAGGATGTTACAGTGATGGCTTCTTCACAGCATGAACAAAGGCCAAACCCAAAGTGCATTGTGGCGTGATTCCTTGCACCATGACCTTGTCACACTATGCAACTTTGTTTTCTTTTTTTATTTTGTTTGTAGTAAAAAGACAACATAGTATAATTTTTAACGTTAAGAGTTATGTGATGGTTAGTGTCATAGAGAAAAAACCTGACATGACACAATGACTGTGTTGGTGAATGGGTGATAGTGTGATACACTCCCTCTACCTTAGGTTATATGAACCTCCCTACTTGACAACACCACCAATCGCCACCCTAGTTTTAACAAAGCAAAAGGGATTTCCCGTTTTAGCTAGTTTTCGGAGAATTCGAGCTATGATCTGATGTATGCGGCCTAACCATATTTATGGCACCTTCCTATACTCTCCATGACCATTCAAGATGTTTACACTGAATGATGATTGAACCCGAGACTCTTTTAAGACTTTTCAAACATCCTAATTGGCATTGCTGAATGCCAGCCTAGTTTAACCTCCAATATAGTCAAGTTCTACACTAAGGCTAAAAAGGAGTTTGAAAGTGGGACTCAATAATGGTAGTTTGACTCTCAAGTCGATTTGAGAGCTTAAATTAATGGAGAAAAGACATAAGAACTAACTATGCTTGATAAGGTAAAAAATCCTCAAAAGTAAGTAGAACCTAACTTCACATGAGATTGCTTACAACAAAACTTGAGCACAGGTATAGAATATCACCGCATAATGTTCAAAAAGACATTATAAAAGATCGATTTAAGTCGTTACGAACTCAAACTTGATTTTTCATATGTTTGAGGGTATCAATGGTATAGATTTCTTGGTGTCTGCTCTAGGGTTGACACAACGTAAAGCAGGACGCTTGATTCATCCAGCACACATTCTGAATTCAGTAATCACATCAATACAAAAAATTAATTTTAATTCAACTTTAACTATATCACTAATCAACAGATTGTGGGTTCATTCAAGTTCCAAAAAAGTAAAAATATAGATTAATACAACTAGAAACAGAAACGTTCTAAACAACACATCATATAATATTAATTACAGCATGATACTAATTTGTTACACATATAAAAAGAGTTGCCCTGAAAACCGTTCAGCATTAAGAATCTGCAAGAATGTTCAAATTCTGAAACTAATATAGGTGATGTTCTTGCTTCTGAAACCGCAATACTTATAACTGGTTTTTCCTCGAGGTTTTTTTTTCTATATACGAATGACCGAAGCAAAAGAAGAGTCAGGGTTGCCATGGAAGTTGACTTCTACAAAATGGCCACCTCCTTCACCTCTAGCTAATCTTCCTGGATTCACGCACATGCATTTCACTTCCCTCCCTCCCTCAAGGCTCAAAACCTGAACATTATGTTTTGTATATAAAAACAATGGCAAGAAACAAAGATGCAAAAAAAAATTTGAAGAACTAAAGTGAATCTGAGATAGTTCGGTGAGTTACCTTCACAAACTGTGTCAGGTCTGAAGGGACAATGAGGATATCTGGAATGGTTGACATTTGAAGAGCTTCTGGGGCGAGTGAGAAATCCACAGGAGTGTCTTCTGCGGGTGGGTATAGCGGATAGAAGCTGTTCTCGCAAGTGTAAAAGTTAAGAGGTGGCTAAATTGGTGGGTTGAACAACAGGTCAAAACGTGTTTTTTCTTTGGTGCTACATCAGAACTGATTGGATTTGGTTGCCCCAAAACTCCTTTTTGTCCAAAAAGTTATTTTCTTATATAATATTTAGCGTGTTAGATATGATTACCAAAATAATTTATTACAATAATACAATTTACCTTTTTAATAAAAAATTTAGGACATTTTATGCATTACAAATAAAATTTTGGGTGACTTCAACCAATTTGACTTGTTTCTTTTTTAACTAACAATTTTATTTCACTAATTTAACCTGTTGAAGAAAAAATAACCAGAATAGGCCCATTTATAAGTAAATGTGTTGAGATCGCAGCCTCTACTTAAATATACTGTGTAATATAAGAAAGGGGTATCATATTTGTCATGTCAAGAAACATGCCTGCGTTGGCTCAGAAGATGGTTTGTTAGTGTATTCATTCGATTCTTGATCCCCCGTGAAACCAAATCAGTACTAAGTTGTTTCAGAACATCCACACTGCAGCAGCCTACCTTCACCTTTTATATTCAAAGGCAACAAATTTTAGGGAAAGCTTGAAAGTTGAAAGCACTTGCATTCTAACGAAGTTAAAATATTTGCAATTCGTGTGGAATTTTGAGCATTTAATGCATTTACCATCCTAGAAGTTTGCTTGCAACATGTGACATGGAGCATCAGGAGAAAAAGAAAATGTTGACATATAATTTATCATTATCATGATGGGAGTTCATCAATATTTACCTTATTTGCTGAAATAATTCCTGGATTCGTAATAAAAGTAATCTGGGTAAAAGAATAAAGAAAATGAGATTTGGTAACTTGGCATAGGCACCCAAAACAACTTCAGAGAGAGAGAGAGAGAGCTGACGGTACCTGATGATATGGATCAGCCAGATTGATATCAAAGGGAGGCTGCAAAACCAGAACCAAAACATAATCTTCTAGTGACAAGTTTTCAAGTGATCCTAATATTGAACAAATATTTCATTGGTGATAAAATCACCTGAGGAAATACGTGATCGTGGTGCGCATCACGTACAGATGGCACAAGAATCACACGTGCAGCTGAACCCATAAACTCCACATAATCTTGAAGCTAGAGAAGGATTGATGTATATAAAATCAAGGACAAAACTAGTAATAAAAATCTCAAGGCGAAAACAGGGATGCAGTTAAGACTATGTTACCCTTCTAAGAATTTCAAGACGAAACAATTCATCATAGGTCCTGTTAAGAGCTCCTTTCTTGATCTCGGGGTGTTCAGAATCAATGAAAGGCCCTAACTGCCAAATATTCAATATCAAGTTAGCTTTTTGAGAACAATTTTGTACTGTAACAGAATTGAAACCTGCTATTTTCATTTCTCACCAGTACAAGCAACTGGGGCTGCTTTCTTTGTGCATATGCTAGAAGATCGGATAGTGGCTCAAAAAATAAGTTATCAGTTGTTGTAAAAGGACCTGAAGCAATAATCTGGTCAAGGTGACATGTAAAGAGAATTAGGAAGGGCCTAGAAGAATAATATCAGTATTTTTATGAAGTGAAAGCTAAGGTGGAAAGGGGTAGATTCAGGTTATATTTTTATCTCCAACAGTCAAATAGTAAACTAAAAACTTGGATAAATAGAGTACAAATCAAATGGGTCAAACAGGCCAAAAGTGGTGTGATCTGTATTTAAATGCTGACAACCTCTAAAATTGCTTTATTAGAAAATTTGGATTAATATTCTAAAATTCTAGTTTTCATAATCATAATTAAACCATTAAGTATTTATGACCCGTGTTAGTAACCCGTTCTGACCCAAGCCTCTTTAATCCGTTAGCCAACCCACCCACCCTGACCATTTGTCTCCTCCAATAAAAAGCTAACACACCAATGATAAATCTGATGCTATATCAGATGGATCAGCAAGCTGGTTATCTTGATCCACAGCTTGTCGCTTTGTTTGACGAACAGTGTCATCATCCGAAATTGAGAGTGGTACATAATCATCAATTTTTGTTGCAATCAGATAGTGTCCACTTGGATTATGTCCTTCAACACCTACCACCTGTCAAATGAAGTGAACATACCTTGAGGTTAATGTTACAGTTAAACGTCTTTTCCCCTTAAAAAATACCATATTCTATCTACCTGCCCTGGGAAAATAGAGAACTGGTCCAGCTTATGCAAGTCAAGACGCACACGTTGTCCTCCGGAATGCTCAACACTGTTATATTAAGTAAAACCATAATAGAGATAATAAATGAGAGGACTCATAATATCCAACATCATTCTGCAGACTGCAGGGATCAAAATTTCAATGTCAGACAAAATTGGTCATACTAATTCTAGTTGATTAGTCAAATTAGTGATCCTAATTTGAATATGTTACACTTCTCAAATCCTTGCTGGCATTTGTCATATAGTTTCTCTCCCGTAACCAACTACAATTAAAGGAATACATTTATTCGAGTTGGAGCATGCTTAAGTTTTTGCTTGAGCCAGTGGTAGTGAACAATACCCCGACCCTCAAAAGAAAGTGAAAGTGATAACATAAAGAATCAGAATATAGTGACAAATTTAACCTATTTTCATATGAATGGATCGATTTAGCTTAGGTTTAATTTATAACTGGTCAAAGAATAAAATAGCTAAAAAGGAAGCAGGTCAAATAGGTGAATCAAAAATTGGCCAAAGAGTATTTTCAATGCATAAACCTCCTAAATTATTATTTTTTAGCAAGTTAGATTATTATTAAAATAGTATAACTTTTGCATATCACATTTGACACACCATCTGTTTAAGAAAAGTTAGGACAAAACGTGTTTTGTGCCAACACACACTGAATAACCTATAACCTGCCCCACTATCTAGCCACCGCTAGTAAAAGGATAAACAAAGAGAACTTTATAGATACACAATAATTATGCATTCCAAAAGCAAGCAGCAGCCCAGCATTTTTACCTGCTCTGGAGCATAATTGGTTTTTCCTTTAAACGGCCTTCTTCCTCACAGCAAATCATGCCCACAGCAAATATACTTTTCTGAAAAGATTATAACAAAAAAAAGAAAGAAACGCTTTGTATCTAAGAACTATGTTGAATTGAAACAGAAATAGAGACCTGAGAAGAAGAGAAAAGATTTACTTGTGAAGCAACTGAAGGATCCACAAGTTCCTCGTAAAGCTGAGATGCAACAAGCGCTTCTGAATATTTCATGATTCTATCTTCAAGATAATTGAACTGATCTCCAAAATCAATAGAGTTAGTGCTGTAAACATGATCATGGTGTCTAAAAGCAATCAAATGAATAAAAAAGTTACAATACCTTGTCTTCTATCCTGTCGTACATGTACCTGCATCCTGGTGCAGGCTGGCAACTATGAATTTCAAGGGAACACCTTTTGATGGGTTGTACCCTCTTAATTATATCGTCGTCAGAATTCTCTTCACCCTGATCCATTTTGATATCATGAACTGCATGTAGGTTGTTGAGTGTAGAGTGTACCACAAACTTGTCCTTTCGTTGCCCAAAGGGTGTCACTAGTTCTAAAGGTTTCCCCACAGAACGCGTTTTCCCATTTGTTACAGGTGTCACATCAAATGACTCCAAATGTACATCATTTTGTGCTGCTGGAGAAGTGGGGACAACCTCTTTATCAACTTCATGCTCATTATTTAACTCCCTGTGGTAAAATGTTGAGGTTACTGATTCTGATTATAGAAAGTAAAACAGAAGCATTCGATTACATAACCACATGCAAAATTTGTTAAACACGGAACTAATCTTTGACAAATCAGAGTAAAAAGGTTGCAATGTTGGTCCAGATAGTAACAAAAGAACAATAAATGAAGAAGCACAACTGCATGAAAAGTGTACATGGTGACATCAGTGTATGAATGTAGCGCTTGGTCCTTTTCAATAATTGCTTGTTTCTGTTCACTTTGTAGTTGTTGTCGGAATGCATCCATATGAGCATCCGATACAATTTCATCTAGTTGCCTGTCAAAACATGAGATCAAATTACTTAAACCTTTCTTCCTCCAGTAGTCCACTATACCCTCAAAGATAGTTGGTCAATTAGGTAATGAAGCAGTAATAGAGTATCAAAACTCAAAAGATAAGAAGAAATTGAGGACGTAACTTAACAAAATAAAGAAATTAAGGACATTTCTCTGCATTACTTTAATCCCCTCTGATGTAAATTTAACATCATAGTTGACAAAGATGCAAGCATAGTCTCTTTAACCTAGTGTCAAGTTTTAAGCAAATGTATATAACATGAAAAACACAAACCACTGCAATATATATTTCATATGCAAAACAGTTGTCCCCCAATTTTCAGGGAACCATGTTTTGCCATTGTGATTTCCGGATTTTTTTACCACCACCATCGGTTTCCATTAAAAGAATGGCGTAATTGCTTATTTCAATACCTCATATACGGAAATAATATACACAAAGTCGAGTAAATCGAACAAACTAATTTTACCTGTTGATAGAGTATAGATCCCAGCTCGAGACAAGGTCCGACGGACTGAGATTGTAATTTATACAAAAGGTCAGACCTGGTACCACAATAAAAACCAAATTGAAAACTAATCAATTGCACAGAATATAAAAGGCAAATTTTTATGAAATTAGCAGGGAAATAAATGCAAATCTTTCTTACATTTCCGGAGTATCTCTTCTTCTTCAACTAAAACGAAGCTTTTCGCCCTGAATTCAGCCCTAATTTGGTCTTCCATGGCGATCTAGGGTTCTTGCTGTCGACTGTACTTGAGAGGGAAAATGAATAGAGAAGATGGCGCGAAAACTTGGTTCGTCGTGTATATCGTGAACTGGGCTTTATAGAGGCTTTTGGGCTTCTGTCATAAGCAATTAGGATTTAAGGATTAATTAAATTTGGGCCTTTTAGGACTGGGCTTGGAAGATTTTAGATAAAATCGATTCTAAATATCATTGGTAAAAAGTATAATTTGATATGGCTAATTTCAAATTGAGGGATTTTAAAGAAATCTCAGCATTTAAAATTCCTTTCTTTTTTTCAACCAAACACAACATTTTTCTGTATTTGAAATCTCATTCCCACGAAATCCCACGAAATACAGTGAACCAAACAGGGCCTTAGTAACCATCTGATAGAGACCGATTCGAGATGGTCAATCTCTCAAGATAAAGGTCAATTCTAGATGGCTAATTTCCCAAAGAAACTATTTATAAAGAAAAAAGAAAGAGAACAAGAATTTAGAAACTATTTTCTTCATCTTCCATTATCATACGACAATTACAATTTATAAAAAAAATAAGAACTAACTCCTACAACTTCTACCACTAAGCTTTAGAAAAGGAAAATGGAAACATGCAAACGTGGATGTGCTGGAAAATCAAACATGGAAACATGAGTGCTTAAAATGGTTGTAACTTGAGCTTGGAAGCTTGTACTTGTACTTCCACTTGAGAAACAAGAATCGTACCCACGCATGTATCACCATCTTATGGTTAGTTTGTTAACGAGCTTTTAACGATATAATCTCGAGTAGCTCACAAGTAACTCAGCTCGTTTACATTCCTAAAAAAACTCGAGAGCGAACCTAATAAAAAACAAACAAGTAAAACTACAATTTTAAAGATGGTAAATATAATAAAAAAAATAAGATAAAAACAAAAGGGAGGGGGAAAAATTAAAAGGTTGCACAATTGGGTAAATGCCTCTCGTATTGTATTTTATCAATTTCAAGTTTTTTAACATGAGTTGAGCCTAAAATTGGTAGTACAATATCTGCAAACTAGAAAACACACGCAATGCCCATATCGAACTCCGAAATCTATAGCCAAAAACAAATTACATCCAGATGTTAATCTCTAAACTCTCACATACTTATTTCTTTATTTATTCACCAAGACCGAATGAGTCTTTTGTACAATATTAAAGAAAGATCGTAAATTACATCCAGATGTTAATCTCTCTTCAATCCTTGCATAGCCGGGAAGCCTTGTTGATGCAGCAGCGTCACGCTTTATTATACAGACACTATACGCGTCTTGGATTTTTGTGAATAAACTTCACCTTCTGCATGGTCATCAGCTACTATATCGAGTTTTTGGTGGTGGGAATTGAAGATGGAAATCTATGAGTAAAATTTGTAGCTCCCAGCTGACTTAATGATTTGTCTTAGGCCTCCAATTGGTGCTAAAATCATCAATAGAACACCTATTACTATGCAAACCTGAAACATTTGTAACACATGAATCAAGCGACTTGTAGAAGAAGTGTTAATTAAAATGACTTGAATAAAGGCATATTGCATGGAAATCAAATCACAATGTTGCATGGCATGGAGTATTACTCCACGACGTGTGGCTTCGAGTGGTTCTCGGCGTGGAGTCATGGTCCACGTCGTGGGGTTGTTTGGCCAGTAAGAGAGTTTGTTTCTTGGTTGCTTGGCGGCGGCTAATCTAGTTAATTAGGAAATTATTATTTCTTAATTAAGATTAGGGCAACATTTGGTATTTGGTTGTAATTATAAATAGATGCATTAGGTTCAGTCATATGTACATCATCATACACTCTCAGTTAATAAAGAAGTCCCCGTTCCTGTCCGTGGACGTAGGTCGTGACCCCGACGACCGAACCACGTTATATCTTTGTGTCGTGTTTTCTTGTCTTTATTGGTATCCGCATATTCTAACGCTTGTTTGGGGTATCCCAAATCTTAACAAGAAGATTGCAAGTTTTAAAATGAATGGTACCAAAAGTTTTGAGTTATGACTCACCCAATTTACGCACCAACTTAAGCTCCACCTTTTGGGCTTCTTGATTACTAGCCAAATGACGCAAGGAAGCTGCAATAAGACGTACTAAGTTAGATTAAATCGTAAAGAAAAAAGCTGCAATGTTCTAGATTAGTTTTATAACATTTAATCCAACATATTGCAAGATGACATGATGTTAACAGTATACTGGTTTAGCTTAAAGGCAAGACTTACATAATAGCTTGTTGGTGCCAATGCAAAACCTCCAAAGAATCCAAGAAGACCACCAAAGAAAGGGAATGTGATTGCAATAAAAGTGGTGATAACTGTAAATACCCCAACAGATAAATGAAAATGAATCCCACAAACAGAAGATGTTGATTAGAAAAATAGTAAAGGTGACGCTTTTGACCCATTTACTTATGAGCGAGTATATTTTAGTAAATCATAATATTTTGCCTTCTAAATCCCTTCATTCAAAAATCATAATATTTTAGTAATAATGTACTTTTAAAAAAACTGGACAAAAGAGTATATGGGGTCACATTGACCCCTCCCATTACCCGATCCGCCCATTTTGCCACAGCTAATAAAGGGATCATAATCTTACCAACAAATGATGTACGAACAGTGAATCGAAGAATAGTACTTGGCTTGAATTTCATTGATACCACCAAGAAGGTTTCAATCATGTCATACACTGGCATTGAAAAAATCTGAAATTTTTTCCCAGGTTATTTCAAGAAAGAAAAACATCATTTCAGATAAAAGAATGAAACGAACAGAGACGCATAATCTGTAGTCATACCTGATAGCCACCAATGACATGAATGATGACAAACATGTTAGCCATGGCAATAAGCCATCTTGGGTGATCCAGAGTGATGAGGATGTTATCATCAACGATGTTGCCAAAAATATAGTATCCAATAATAGCAACAGGGAAGTAGCAAATGGCAACGATAATATATGCAACAACACAACCTAACCACATTGGTCCCTTTGATGGCTTTTCAGGAGTAGAAGGGATGGTTGCTTGGATCTCCAAGACCACATTGTGACCAGCATACGCAAAAGCTATATCACCCAAAGCACTAAACATGCCAAACATTTGTCCAACAGGGGTTTTTGACCTCGAGCTATAGTCCACATCCTCATCTGTTCCCCTATTCAAAGCAGCTACCCAAGCAATTATTGAATAACTGCAATCCCCCATTAAAAGTTAGCACGCAATAGGTGGTCTAGAGACTAAAATTCAAGACCATCTTACTATCTTAGATTAGTGATCCTAGAGTCGGTTCATGCGAGGTGGGTAATTGGCCGAAAGGGGTTCGGGTGAAAACATTTTCTAAACAACGTGTCCATTAATTTTCAAATAGCTACATGATTAACAAAGTTATATAATTTCAATAGTAATCTAATATTTAAATAAAACGTTTTTTGACCCGTTCAACCGATTTGGTCAGCCCATTTCCTTTTTATCTCACTTTCTTTTATTTTGCCCATTTAACTAATTCGATATCAAAAGTAACCCGAGTCGACTCAACTCAGTCATAATTTAATTGGTTTTATACCTCAAGGACATGACAGCAGCAGCCAAAGAGACGCCGCTGATGGAGTTGAAGTTGGGGAGGTGAGCGAGTACAAAGTGAACAGATGAGAAAATCAAGATGAAGTAAGTTGTCCTTAAAGGTTTACAATCCGGACAAATCGATTGTTGAAACTTCTGCAAAGATTTACCTCCAGTGACCATATAAACAATGCACGTACCAACTTCCACCACAAGCTGCTGAGGAACAACCACATAAAGCCCAAGCTTTTCACCGAAAGCATGTTGGCCTAGCTCATGGTACCTGTCAAACCTCTTCCCAGGAACTGTTTCATGCATCTCTACCATTTGCCACAATGTGTACAACGTAATCGCCCAAGACAGGAATAGAACCGTGATTCCAAAGCCCCTGCATCATATCAAATCACATAAAGATCTTAGAAATAAACAAAACAATCTTCCAAAAATCACACATTAATCGAAGATATTAAAGGTGTTTGAGGGTGGGGGATCATATCAAGGTCATACCATCCAAGTTCCGATAGGGCGTAAGGAAGACTGAGGACACCAGCACCAACCATGGCAGTGACATTGTGAAAGGCAGAGTACCACCACTTTGCGTTTCTGGAGGAGGTAACCGGAAGCCACTCTTCAAGGGCTTTTTCCTCAGCGGTTCTTGTATCAAACTTTGAATCAGTAGCAGACTCCATTGAGATTGAAAGTGAGAGGGTAGGGTTGTTTACTTAGTTGAATTTGTTTGATGTGGAAGAAGGAAGCAAGAGAGAATAAATAGAAAAGAGTGAGGCATGATTTGGGTTCTCTCCCTAATTTTAAGAAGTGCTTCCATTAGATGACACATGTATATGGAAATAGAGAGAATTTCGGAAAGTGTGTGGTGGTAATGGAAGTTTGCGGCAAAGCTGCTATTTATCAGTATAACTGTAATTTGAATCAGCCACCACCGCAACTTACCCTGTTTTTGGAAACAGTCTTCTCATCAATGAGAGAGAGAGAGTGTGCGTGCGTGTGTGTGTGTGTGTTTTAGAGAGTTATTTCTTAGATTTAGTCAAAATCAAAGAAATAAACAAGTTATATTTAAAACAAACAATTCTATATCTCTGCAGTTTAATTCTATGTATTAATTGCATTCTTAGATTTAGTCAAAATTATCACACGTGTTTGTATCTTCTCTTCTAACTTATAAGGGTCTATTTGTTAAAACAAAATAATTAATTAAAACAAAATAATTAATCACTAAATGATTATGTGGTCTAAATAATTCAAAGACTCTGAATGAATCTGTCTCTGAATGTGATATGCTGTTTGATAAAGGTTCTGAATAAATAATTTGAATGATGCAAATTATCATTTTAACCTTAATAGTGATATATTATATTATAAGATATGAATATGATTGTTTAACAAGACAACGTGTGAAAAAAGGAGCATTAGGGTAAAATATTTAATGCTTAATGATTCAGAATGCACTTCAAGGTAGAATGATACTGCTGAATCATTCAGCACAGTCTTCATTCAGAGGCGACAATCAAACACGCTGAATGCTGAATGGTTCAGCATTCAGCGCTGAATGATTCCATTAAGCAGCAAACAAACAGCCCCTAAGTAAATAAATATATTTACAATAAAGAATATACATTTATTAAGGAAAGATTTGACAGAATACTAATCAAGTTTGAAAACTACTCACAATGTGAAATAAAGGGTTAAGTAATCTTGGTAGAACAGTTTTCAAACTTGATTACTATTCTGTGAAATTTTGTTAATAATCTTTAAAACGGAAAAGGTTGGGTGCTATTGAAGATTAAATAAAAAAAAATCTTAAACCATTTAATCTTTGAAACGGTAAAATCAGAAAGCTATAAAGGGTATAAAAACCGAATCTAATTGCATGTACTATCATTAAAAAATGATTTAATTCATAAAAAAAGTTAATTTAACAATGTAATCATTAAGTAATTAAGTGGAAGTGGTTACTGGTTTGACTGGAGGGGGAGCCAGTGGTATTAATAGAAGTTAGAAAGAAAGAGAGACTGGATTTTTTAAGTGTTTAGGTATGTTTGGTAAGATATATAGAAAGGTAAAATGGTCATATCCTAAAATTTTCAAATGAGGAATGAATCCTTGTAATGATGAATTTTATGGACAAAGGGTGAAATATGCAAGGACCAAAATTCTATAGTTTACTCTTATATCTTTCAAATCATAAAAAAAAACCTTGAAACCTTTGGTACAGATTAGATTCAATAACAATATAAATATTAAAAAATAATTTATGATGTTAACATCATTAGATAATGAAGTACTCACAAATCACTTAACTAAATAAATAATGATTTCTAGAGAATATAACTATTCCTTTTCAAGTTTCTAATTCAAACTTTAATGCAAAGCTTTTATTAATGAAATACATGCATACCGATATATATTATAACATTGTTATATTATAGTCCTAAGGGACTAATTTTAGTCTTTGAATTAATGACATCAATGATCCATGTTGCATTTTAAAATTTTAGGCAGAGTGACATTTTCATAATCCACATGTGATGTTTTTATAAATCATATGTGATTGTATACTGAATCACCTATGATTGAATATTAAAATTTTAGGACTATATCTTTTACATAGAATATTAGACTTTATTGAACACAACTCTGTTATATTATTTATGTTAATTGAAATAATAAATGTTTACAAACAAGTTTTCCTCGCTCTCTTTACTTCCTAATTGAGAATTTACATAAATCATTGACTAAAGATATATATATATATAAAAATAAGGTAATTGACATAATTATAATATACAATTATTAGACATAGGGTGCGTTTGACGAAACTAGCTGGGGCTGGAGCTGGTTCTGATTAATTGATAATCTCAAGCTCAAGCTATAAGCTACTTGAAAAAGTTTTTATGAAAACTAGAATCTCAAGCTCATATAATCCCCCACAAGCTCGCTGCCGAACACAGTAATTCAAATATGTAACTAAAAGGACTATAACTATAAGCGGCAATTCGTTTCACCTTATTATACATACACACATACCAGGAGATCACTATGAAGATTCTTTTTTTTCCTTTATTTTCTTTCTTGATCTATAGCGAAGAAAACGTATATTTTTTTATTTTTCATGTCCTTCATGACAAACGAATTTAATATTATAAATCTTAACCCACAAATTGGTGAACACTAATATATATTAGCAAACTTACTAAAAAATACGTTTTTATATTCCCAACTACATGCTGGCTAAAAATCCTAGTTTATATTCAAATTAGACAATTAGTCAAGGAGATCAAAGTTTGTTTAGCTTTCAAAATTTCACAAAATTGTATTTTTGTTAAAATAAATACCATTTTGTAATATATTAATATACTAATTAAAACTTCTAATATTGCAGGATATAACAATCTAATAATCATTTTCAGATTATTGCATGCATATGCCTAGACAACCCAATGTATTTATTAAACCTTATTTTTAAAATAAAATTAGTCAGACCACCCAATGGATCTGGGCAGGTAAAGCCTAATAAACAATCACAAAGCTACAAATGGATCAATATCACCATTACTTCCCCTGATTTTAAGGACTTCCATTACCTTGTAAGTTTTTACCATTTCATATTTTATTTAAACAATATACAAAACAGTAGTGTAAAAATATTCAAAAAAAAACAAAGTAGAATATTTTGAAAACAAATAACCTGTGTTAATGGAATTGAAAACTTGTTGCTATCTAAATTTATACCTCTCTTTCCTTTTCCAATATCAGATTTTTTTACTAGCAGAGCAAATAGTATAGTAAACAACACTTAAAAGACGCTGCTCGAGTGACTGAGGTTGGGACAAAAGTTCGCATTGGTTCGAAAGAATAGACTCTTCCCCAATCGTGTCAAACTAGTTTTTTTACTAGAGGAAAGGTCGGAAAAAGCATAGAGTATATCACTCTATCCTCTTATGTCTTATCCAATAAATAATGACATTTAACCTCCGTCAAATTCTCTTTTCTCATTTTCTTTTTTTAGTTTTTGCACTTGTCATAATCCATTGAGTTGAAAATTTTAATAAAAGGATATAATAATATTCCCTCGAATTATATCTTTCTTATATGAATTCAGCTGTGACAATATAACATTTGTAACATGTAGTTGAATTGTAAGGGAGTGGGGAGTAGTCGGAGTACTAGTCTCACACTCCCACACTGATACAAGAGCCTATTTTTCTTCCGTATCAAGTGGTAACACACTAACACCACTCCTAGGGGTAGTTGCCGCTGAAGTGGTTAAGATCTCGGTAGAGCCATGCCGACAAAGGAGAAGTAATTCCACTCTCCAATGGCCACTCTTTTTCACTGTTCAAAAGTTTTTTTTTTTTTCAAAATTATATCCTGTATAAATCTACAGAATAGTCAAAATTTACATATTTCTTCTCTCAATTCTAGATTTCCCACAAATATTGCTCAATACCTTTTATAAATGAATTTATCATCAAATTCATCTTGTTTATCTTCACCAAGTTCAACTTCGTTATCTTCATCTTCAACCAATGTTAACAATACCGTTTGCGCATGGTAAAGGATGTTAAAAGTTCAAGAAAGAGAAGAAACAACGTAAGAAGAAATCGTCAAGAAGCGAATGATCACCTCATCAACGGCTATTTCCCAACAATTCGGTTTATGATGATACAACATTTAGCTAAAGGTATTTGACGAGCAAACAACTATTTCACGCATAGTCAAAAATATGAAAAGAGAATTTACATATTTTGGACTAAGTTAGGATGCAAGAGCATAATAAAAATATAAGTTAGGATGCAAGAGCATAAAAACAAATATACACATAACTAAACAAGCGAAGCAATTGAGAATGGGGAAAAGGGATAAACCAACTTCAGCGAAAGAAATCAACCTCGAGATGCATGCAAATAAAAATATAAGTTGCTGCCTTAAAATCCTGCACAAATGTTCGACTAAAATAACATTTTATAATGAGGATGTCACTTCACCATTTTCTTGCTGCATTATTCTGATGAGATTTAAAACAAAAAAAACGGTCTACAACCACGAGGCTCATAGATTATTCACGTTTTCAGGAACTCGCAATCCTGTATTCAAATTTTGGCTAAAACATACGTTACCCATGTTCCACATTCAATATAAACATACCAATGTACGAAACACTTATTACATCCCCTATTCGTGACCAAGCAGTTTAACCACTGAATGGCATCGGCGGAGCACCAGCGCTAGAATCAAAAAGCCGATTTCTAAAACAATTTTGCTAAAGCAACTGAAGTTTAGCAATGGAGTTCTAAAAACAGGGGCAGAAAGAAAAGATTAATAAATTACGATCCATGTGACCAGAAGGAAACCAGTCATGGAGTTTAGGCCTGGACAGATGCAATGTGGCAGATCAGATCAATAACACGGGAGCTGCATAGGAAAAATAAATGATGGATGAGAGTGTGCATCTTATATGTAGCAGGTATACCAGGATACATTTATGAAATTCGATTTATGTGAAAAGATATATATGAGGAACAATATTAGTACCTGTATCCCCATTCGTTGTCATACCATGACACAAGCTTCACAAAGTTGTCATTCAAAGCAATTCCAGCTTTGGCATCAAAGATGCTTGACCTGGCAGATAGTAGAAGTTAAAAAGAGAAATATCATGAGTCAAATGAATTAAAAACAAGGGATGGATTTTGTTCTTGGACTTGCTTAACCGAGTAATTTTGTCTTATACTCGTTTATTGTTATATTGTTATTTTAAGGAAGTTTTTATACCTGCTGTCACCAATAAAGTCTGTGGATACAAGATCATCTTCGGTGTATCCCAAAATACCCTTAAGCTTTCCCTCTGATTCTTCCCTGAAGAATTACCAGAAACCAGAAAGTTAATGTAAATTTTCTATATCAACTTGATTACAAGGTTCTGATGTTAATATTATTAGAAAGAAGTTGATATTTATTCCCCAACACCTACTTGATGGCAGCCTTGATTTGCTCGTAGGTAGCCTTCTTTTCAAGCCTTACAGTTAAGTCAACGACTGAAACATCCACAGTTGGGACACGGAAGGCCATTCCGGTTAATTTGCCATTAAGGGCGGGCAAAACTTTACCAACAGCCTACATGAACAAATATAATATAAATTGAAAACTTAAAATGAACATAAGCTCAAAATATAGATGTCATCTCGAGTCCAAAGAAGCATTAATGGTCAGACATTTCTTTCAATATTATGCGCTAAAATAACTGAAGTTTTCAAGCCATCTATTTACCTTAGCAGCTCCAGTGCTGCTGGGAATGATGTTGAAAGAGGCAGCTCTTCCGCCTCTCCAATCCTTCATGGATGGACCATCAACAGTCTTCTGAGTGGCTGAAATGTTCATCAAGATTTTAAATACATATTACTTTTACCCTATAAGTTGAGTGAAGTAAATAACCAGCTGAAAGGCTACATACCAGTGATAGAATGCACTGTTGTCATAAGGCCCTCAACAATGCCAAACCTGTCATTAATAACCTGAAAACGAATTCGCAATTTGGTTCTTAAAATCGCCCAGGAAAAAGTTAAGACAAGCCAATAGTATTAGTTGAAAGGAGCTTATACATACCTTGGCCAGTGGAGCAAGGCAGTTGGTTGTGCAGCTAGCATTTGAAACAATGTCAAGGTCAGGTTTATATTCCTGCTCGTTGACACCCACAACAAACATGGGAGCATCCTTGCTTGGAGCAGAGATAATGACCTTCTTCGCCCCACCCTAAACATACATACAAATGGAATCCCAGTAAATCCATGATCTCAAAATGATGAACATAAAATATAACCATACAAACAGTTCAACATAAACCAACTGCTAAAAGTATCTAAAAAAAGAAATCCAGTCAAACCTTCAAGTGGGCAGCAGCCTTGTCCTTGTCGGTGAAGACCCCAGTAGACTCCACAACAAAGTCAGCTCCAGCTGCACCCCATGGGATCTCTTCTGGGTTCCTAAATACAATGAAAACACAATCATTATTCAAAAGCTCCTTTGAAGATCTCCAACAAGTAACTTAGTCTTCTAATAAATGTTACCTGATGCCGAAAACAGTGACAGGCTTCTCACCAAAGACAAGGGTCTTCTCGTCCTTGACCTTAAGCTCATGGTGCTTCCATTGACCATGAACACTATCATACTTGAACATATATGTCTGCGTGCATGATAACAAACAAATTTTTATAGAGGGCAATAGATACTAACATTTATGCCTACTCAGAGTAGTATATTAGCTTGGGCTCTGCCCAAGTATACACACTTGCATCAAACTCAGACATTTATTCAACAAAATACATGGACGGGAGTGCACTTGTGTTATTATCTCCCTTTGTAACATATGCATATATACACCAAAGAGACATACAGAAACATACCACACACACAGAGACATCAATCATATGACTTCTTACGTCAAAACCATATTAACAAAACACTAACTTCAACTTTAAGAAAACGCACACTGACACAGCAATAACATGATAAGTTGATAACTTGCCCGCCAGAAGACTCACACCCTATACTATTCTTATCATTTTAAGATCCATATAAATCACAACACATATGACCGGAAGAATTAGCTAAACATAAATGCACACCTAGACATGAATCACATAAATTCACATCCCTCAACTCGTTCTGCATAGTAACAAATCCACTATCAACACCCACGTTCCCACATCCCAAAAACATAGTACAGTCATAGAAGGACGGGCCTTTAACATCGATATAATCAAAACATTACAGCTTTGAAAACAATCGGTTTATTAGTAGGATCCAAACTCAGATATCCAAAACGCACAAACAGACACACGTACACAATAGTATAGCACCATTTTGACTACCATTTCAGTTCAATACCCACAATTAGAGGAACAAGTCGCAATGAGCTTAGATGTTGTATGACTTAACTATTTCATAACATACGCATAAATATAGAGATCAAATCAGGTTTGAACAAAAGCATTTGTATCAAGTGATCCATACCATCATATGATCCCAGAATTTTTTTTTAAATAATGCATTTTCTATAAAAATTATTTTAAGTAATGCAAGTCTTTCAAAAATTTTAACAGTGAGGGATTTAAGATCCTGAATTTGATGAAGAATTCGGGATTTGGGATCTCGAATTTCACCAAGTACAACCACTAAATGCATTGAAAATGACAAAGAAAAGGCTAGGAAGTTGGCAAATTCGGGATTTTAAAAACGTTGAGAGACTTACATTACTTATGATAATTTCTTTAGAAAATACATTATTTTTAAAAAACAATTCTATGATCCCAACAACACTTTAGACATTGATTTCGGTTACAATTTAGTCTACTGGTAGTGATTCGAAGTGACCTAAAAAGATCGAACAATATAAAACAAACCTAAGCATTTGCAGCATAAGAAAATAAAATCACAATGACACCAATTTTGACTTTAGTTTCGATTCGATAATGTGATTCCAAGTAACTTAATAGATACAGATCGAATCGTAAATAAACCTAAGCATTTGGAACATAAGCAAATAAAAATACACACTATCAAGTTACCATGTAGTCGGTGGTGATAAAAGGATCATTAACAGCAACAAGCTCAACATCATCTCTCTGAAGAGCCACTCTAGCAACCAGACGACCGATTCTTCCGAATCCTATCACGCCACGAACAAAGCAAATCAATCAATGAAATAGAAAAAAGAAACAAACTGAAACACAGATCAAAGTGTATCGATTAAACAAAAAGAAGTACCGTTGATTCCGATCTTAATCTTCTTATCAGATCCTGCAAAACGAAATAGAACAAGGATTGAACATAAATTTAAAAGAATCAACTAAAAATGAAATGAAAGAGCATGAAAGCAGAAGCGAATCATGTGTCTGAGAAATTACCCATGGCGTCGAGGTGTTTGAACTTTGAAGGGTTTAGAGACAGAAGATGGAAGTTGGTAAAAATGAATGTGTGTGTGCGGTGAGAAAGGATTAGGACGCCTCGATTTATAGAGGACCCGGCGGATTAGCCGAAACAGGGGGTCACGTGATGGCGGTTTTTTTATTAGTGTCTTGACGAAAAAGAAACCAAAAGGTCAAATAAGTAGAAATTCGAGATCTAGCCGCTGGTAATTAACAAAACCCATGAGCCGGTTAAATCTTGAATCAACATATATGGAAAAATAAACATCCTAAATTTACTAAAAAAACACCCTATCTTAATTGTTGTTTTAAGACACATTTAATCACTTTTCTAATAATCTTGTCTTTTTTTTAAATATTATTTTTTTAATTATTGTAATTATTTGTTTTATGATTTTAATTTTTTTAAATATGATTTATTTTATTATTTTAGTTTTGTCTTTTTTAATATGATTTGTTTTAATATTTAAAATGTCAGGGATCAAAAAACCATGACATATATCTTAAATATCTTGTGAAAAAAGACAACAAATTACGTAATTTATCAATTCTATTATAACATAAATTATGTTTTAAGTCCCTCCGGTGATAATTTTTATTTTATCATACTATTACTCTAGGTTTATCCGGATTCGTTATAGTTACTCCTATGATTCTCCAACCACCCCAAGAACACACTGAGCCATCTTCTTTTTTTTTTGTCAAAAATAAAAATGGCTGACTAAGTAATAAAAAGTGATTAAAGATGTCTTAAAACAAATATATAAAGACAATATTATTTAGGAATGGTTAACTTACATTAATAACCATCTAGCTAAAATTTAAAAGAAAATATAGGAAAAATATAAATGATTTCAATTTCAAAGTTGTGATGTCTATATAACAACATCCTTATGAAAAATATACTAGTATTACGTTTGGTTAATAATAGTGAATTAGTATCAATGACGTCGTTTTTTGTTAACATTTTATTTATAATATTATGGGATAAACTCTTCTTGTGTTTTTATTTGTCGAAAGATGTAGGTGTCTGTAAATGTTTGTAAAATTGAATTTAAATCATTTTAAAAAAAATAAGATTGTTTAGAAAGTGAATGAATGTGTCCTAAAATAAAAATAAGGACAAGATTATTAAGGGGTAATTAACTTGTATTAATAATCACCTAACTAACTCTAACTAAAATTTAGGAGCATATATATATAGGAACATAATCTAGGACTTTGATTTTAAATTTAAGGTGTTTAAGGGTGTCAATTTAGCAACACCCTAAATAGAGAGTTTCAGCCCCGGTTTTATAGAAATAACCGGGGTTAAAGGTATGACCGAACCGTTAGGCATTAAATGCTCCTTATTTGTGGGCTTAAAAATTTGAACTTTCAGCCCCGGTTTTTTAGTAATAACCGGGGTTAAATGTTCGGGGTAGGTGCGCGTGCCTTATTAGTCCCGGTTTTTTAGTAAATGAGACGGGGGTTAAAAATTTAAACTTTCGGACCCTATTTTTTTGTTTAAAAACCGGGGTTGAATGCAATCTCATTATAAGCGCACTTCTTCCATACCCCTCTTCAGTCCGGTTTTTTACTAAGCAAAAGGGGTTAACATTTTCAAAACTTTCTCACCTGGTTTTTTATTAAAAAAAAACCGGGGTTGAATCCCACAGTACTCATTTGCAACCGCCCGCATACCTTTTAGCCCCCAGTTTTTTTGAACTTTTTACTGAAACCAAGTTTGAATAGGGGGGACTAAAAGTCAGTTTTGTTGTAGTGGTTAGAACAAAACAAGTGGATCGACTGTGTATATATGAGTGAAGAAGATGAAATTTAGGTAAGGAGAGTTATGCAGTCAAATTGCTTTTTCATTAACTTGGGAAATTACAATATGAGGCAGAAAGAAAACTAAAACTTGATTGCTTGCTAATTGCACAACAAATAATACGGATAGTTGGAGAAAGACTAGCCACTACTACTCCATAGTTGGTGACTGCTTCTTATTATTCTTTCAAGAAAAGTAGAACTACCAAAAACATGCAACGTGACCCATTCTTCCATTTCGTATGTAAACCGGGTTATTTGACCTGCATGAGTCTAGTTTACACATCATATATATAGCAAAACCAAAAATACCACCATCCCTTGCCTTCTTGCTAGTAACGTATGCATCAATTGCTGTTGTGTCTCTTCCAACAGCATTTCATAACGTCTTGCTATCTATTCCTTCTGGAAGATTTGCCACATAAAACGTAGTAGCAATCACAGTTATGGTTGTTCGTTAATTTATGTTTTTCCGGCGAAAGACTTGCTTCCATTCTCCCTATGAACTTTATGCTCCGCTCGTGTTTATGCTTTTTTACTTCACACACTACCTTATACATAAAATATATGAATTTTGTGTACCTGCTTATTCGGGGAATGTGTTAAGTTGTCTATGTACATTGTCTCGCATGCTTGTCGAATTACCTTAACATTAGAAATAATGTCTAAGAATAATTAATTGGTTACCTAAATATTAAGTTAGTGTTAAATCTACCAAACAAAAATTAGTAGGTTAAGGTCAAGTCGGGAGATGAGTCTTGATTGTAAACAAAGTGTAAGTTAGATGTACGGGTGTAGAAAGGATTTCTCTACCTTAGTTTAGTTGATTATTTAACTTGTCAATTCACTAGAGGAGTTACGTTACCCATTCGTAGTCGGTTTCTCTTGTCTTCTTTGTCCTCACTTGTTGGTTTTGTTTTTCTCATTTATTTAGTTTATAAGTTTTTATTATGATTATAGAAAAAAATATCTTTTGTTTAATTAATCTGCTTAGGTTAATTAGTATAATTTAGTTATATAGAATATTCACTACTACAAAAATGTCATTGATCAGACTTCCCTATTCAGAACCGGTTTTTTAATAAAACATAAAAAACCGGGCTAAAAAGACTGGGCGCAAGTTTTTAGTAGATACAAGCTCGGTTTGTTAGAAAAAAACCGGGTCTAAAAGTGTAAGATAAAATTAAACCCGGTTTCTATATAAAAAACAAGGTCTGAAAGTAACCCTTTTTTTTAACCTGGTCTAAATATTTTCAATCTCCCGCCCCAATTAAACCCTAAACCTGTGTTGTTCCCCCCAAATATTTTTGAAACTGTATGTGTTCCTCTCTCTCAAGTTCTTCTTTCCCGTCTCCATTCCCTCCGGCAACCTTTCTCTTGAGTTCTCAACAAACCAGTTGTTGTTGTCCCTGCTTTCTCTCGTCTCTGCTTTCTCGACAACAACTACTGGCAACAACCAGTTGAGCATCTCGACAACCACCAGTTGAGCGGCAAGGACCTACTGATTTGCAGGTTTGTTCATATCACATGAATCACAATATTCTTTTTAAACTGATTATTGATCTTATTTCAGTTCTCAAAATGAAAGAAACTTAGGGTTTTTTTTATGTTAGATAAGCTTTTCTCCTTTGGTGCTTAAATTGCAGCATACTAATAATTAGTGCAAGTTTCCATCATATTGAACAAACTAGAATCAAAGATTAAGTGAGATGACCAAGTAGAACCCTACAAGACATGCTTCCTGTAAATAATTTATAAGAGCATTGGAGCATACCACTTCTACTTGGATAGTTTTATTATTGTGCACTGAAGTAATTCTTGTAATGTAATTATTGTACACCATCTGAACTGTAGGTTTCATCATTCAATCTTGTAAGTTATCGTCTACCTCTCTTTTCTCAGAGTCTAATCTTCTACATTTTAATTTGGTTTGGATCTGTGACTAGTCTACAACCCCAAGATCAAGAGTCACAGAGAGATTAAGGCTGCAAGGGAAGAACAAAAGCAAGCTGATTGAAGATTAAAATTGGAACATTAGGCTGATTTGGACTCGAATTCAAGGGTTCAACTACATTTGAGGTTAACCTCATCCTATTTCCTGTTTTCTTTTACTAGTCACACGAGAACATCACAATATTTTCGATTTGAGTTTCCTTCTTGCTATATGTACCAATTCTTGTTGGATTCCAAGTCTGATAATCCTTATAATCTCTAAAATGTATATGTTTTTTTGGTTTAAATTAGTAGCCTATATTTCTCATGTGTCAATTTTAGTTTAAGTCTGATAATCCATGTATGAGTGTATGACAGTGAATAGTTTTTATATATGCTTTTAACATGATTTTAGAACCAAGCCACATCCTCTTTTCATCATATTTTTCTTGTAAGCTATGTGAATATTTATTGTAGTACTTTGCAAATGGTAATCTGTTATATATTTATAGAAGCAATTACAATTTTTGCAACTGTTTCAACAGGTTCTACCTTATAAGTTAAATCCGGTTTTCACATTCATAATCCATAAATTGGTCATTAATTAGACATGCATTTGTTGTACTTATCTATGTATGTGAATGCTGCTGGGAAGAACACCACACTATACTATACTTGAGAGTAATGCTTATGGGATGGTTGGTAATCTCTATTGTATCTTATATCTCTTTAACAAAAACATATTGGGTGTAGATTGTTGGATTGATTTGAAAGGATATATAAAAAAGTATTATCTATGATATTGAAGGAATCTCATGCATGCATCAAACCCAAGAGCAACGGAAGCAAATACAAAAACAAGAAGAGATTTCGGGTTTACAAATCACATGCACAATATTCACTTAGTGAGATCTAGCTACAAAGAATAATAGCAACAAGAAGAACAAAAGGAAACCAGAAAAGAGACCATACCCTTGATGTCTCTGGTGGTTGTGGTGTTGAAGATGTAATACTTGAACTCGAAGAAGAGCTCCTCTATTAGTATCCACACCAAGCACTCGTGAATCACCTTTGCTAAAGCTTGAGGACTTTGATCTCCACAGCTGGAATAAAGTCTCAAGAACAGCACCAAGAACTCTCTTGCCTTGCTAACTCAACCTCCAAATCCAAAGAGAACTTCTAATGTGTTCTAGTGTATAAGTTAAGTAAAATGGCAAAAGGTTCATACAAGGATCAAGAGAGGGGTTTATATAAGCTATTTGGACGCTCAGATGGCACCAGGGTCGGCCAAAATGGCTAGCTCTCATTGGACCAACCAAAAGGCCCACTAAGATTAAAGTGCCACTTTGACTTCTGCCTTCACGGGCTCTCACGGCCCGTGAAGGTGATACCCCCACGATCCATTGCCCGGCCCATGAAGCCTGGTGAAGGGCTTCACGTCATGACCCGTGAGGGCCCGTGAAGGTCGACAGAAACCCTAATCAAACAAGTTGACTCTCTTGACTTGTGCTTTCGGATTCAACGCTTGGTGTGTGACCCAATAGGCCCGTGCCAAATCGGCACTGGTCCAATATACATGTATCAGTGGGCATATAACCAACAGTATCTCCGTAGATAATAACTTCTCATATGGTTTCTCACGTTTAGCTTTCATTTGTACCCATTTAAAGACATTTCTCCACTAATCTGACTACATATCGTTTCACCTCCGGCCACCAATAATCTACCCTCAGGTCTTTATACAGTTGGTAGCTTTTGACTGAATAGAAAATCTAAACTTGTGAGCTTCATTTAGATGTGTCTGACGCGCTTCTCGAAAACCTCGTAGTCATATACAATCATATCTAATCAATAGATCACGACTGTCTTTAATCAGATTAATTACTTGTCCTTTTTATCCAATCTTTATTATAATTTTCACTTTTGATTACTTTTGACTGAGCTGTTCTCATCACATTTTGAATAAGAGCGTTCTAACTATCATTTTGATGACTAATTCCACATAAGTATTGTTTCCGATTTTCTGTTCAAAACGTCGGTTATAACATTAGCCTTACCGGAATAATATAATATTCCACTCATAATCTTTCAATAGTTTTAACCAGTGTTTCTTTCTCATTTGAAGGTTTTCTGATCCACGGAATATTTCAATCTTTTATGATTTAGTGTAAACGGTACACTTCACATTGTAATAACAATTTCTCCATATTTGAAGTAACAAAACCATTGCAGCTAGTTCTAAGTCATAAGTAGGTAATCATTTTCATGCGGTTTTAACTGTCTAGTAGTGCAAGCAATAACTCTGCCCCTCTACATTAATATACAACCCAAGCCACTATACAATCATCACAAAATACTATCATTTCTTCAATCACTTCAGGTAGCACAAAAACTGTCGCTTCATAAAATTTCTATTAATAATCCCATAAAACTGCTGACTACTGTCAGGTTCTTCGGTAGCTCCTACTACATCACACCTTTATTTCTCAGAATCAAACTCAATTCCATTTTTACTAATAAAATATCTAAAGAAGTGCACTACTTGTATCTTGAAATTCACATTAGGAAAACTTAGCATTACTATTCTTTACTCTGTATTTCTAAGACTTCTCAGAGATGTTTCTCATGATTAGTGAACTTCTGAAATAAGTATGGATATCGTTTATGAACACAATCACTGACTTATTTAGCATTGGCCTATACACACTATTCATTCAATACATAAACACTGCTGATGCATCAATAAGGCCAAAAGGCATCACAACAAATTTAAAATGCCCATAACCAGTTCTGAACACGGTTTAAGGAATGTCATCCATTCTGATCTTAAGTTGATGATAATCCGACCTTGAGTCAATTTTAAAAACCACATTACCCCATTATAACTGATCAAGTAATTCACATATTCTGAGCAAAGGATATCTGTTCTTGATGGTTACTTTATTAAGCATACAATAATCAATACACATATGAAAGGTACCATCCTTCTTTTTCACACATAATATAGGTGCACCCCACGAAGAACTACTGGGTCTAATAAACCCCTTGTCTAGCAGCTCTTGGAGTTGTCTCATTAATTCTTGCATCTCTGGAGTAGCAAGTTTGTACGAAACTCTCATAATCGGTGAAGTTCCCGTCATTAATTCGATTTTGAACTCAACCTGTCTGGCAGTACCCTCGGTAAATCTTCGGGAAACACGTCAGCATACTCACCTACTACTTTTACATCTTTCAAACTCATATGTTCTTCTTCAATTTAGTATTTATAATATAAGCTAAGATATTAATGTACTCATGCTGAAGATACTTCCTAGCTTTAGAAACTGAACACACATATGACCTTCCTGTTTCGACATTAACACATATAATTAGTTCTTCCCCACTTGAGATATGAACTCATATCACTTTCTGTTCACATTCATATCGTATCCTGGTTACAATTTAACCAGTCCATTCCAACCACTACTTGGAATTCCCTCCTATTCATAGGTATATATTCAATAAGGAATCTAAAAATGTCCATTTCTATCACATTTTGCTTATACACATCTGATCGAGATTTCTATGACCATAATTAATTCTGTTCTAGATTCCTCAATCGTAATCTAGAAAGTTCTCACTTTTGATTATTGAT
>JAUEJL010090223.1:0-14314 GCA_032274825.1 Drosophyllum lusitanicum
TTAAGTTTTGTATGGTTTTCGATTTTACCCTCTCTACTTATTATGCATTTTACTTTTTATTAAAAAGTTAACAAAACCTAGAGGGCTAAACAATTTTATCATTTGGGAAAAAACTTTAAGGTTTAAACCAAAAGGAAGATGTAACTTTGAGGATTAAATAATAATAAATTCAAACTTTATGGTAAAACCGTTTGAAAAAAAAACTTTAATGATTAAACACAAATTGAAGTAAAACTTTGATAGTTAAACCATTATTGACCCAATATATTAATCTAACATATCCATAATAACTTATATTATATATATATATATATATATAAATTAATTATATTAAGCAACACACCTACACGATGAATATACAATTGATGATCTCCGTCTAACTTAACATATGTTCAAGTGTACGTGTTTGGTATTCCATAATATACGTACGCAGAATTAATATTGTTAGTAAACAATATTTTTTTGAGGAGCGTACTCTATTATACCATTATTTATTGTCAAGTTAATTTTTCATTTTATTATACCGGTTATCACTTAAACGTTAATCGAATTCTCATTATATCACTCGCACAAACTCCTTTCATAATAAAGATATAAACAAATCGAGTTATTCATGACCTACTTGAGCTAGGTTTATTATAAACAAGAAATTGCTTTAGACTTAACGAGCTTTAGCTTAGACTAAAATTTATTTAACGAGCTTGAACTCGAGTCTTTTAGAAATAAGCTCATTTAAACTCGTGAGTCTGAACGGGTTTTATATATATTATAATTTATATTTTATATCAGCTTCAAATAAAATCATTTTTAATACTCATTCTTTCCAAAAATAATGTCTACTTTTGACTTTTTAAAGTTTTTATTTTTGAGCTTAAATATTTTTGTTTGTGTTGTATGTTACTTGATGAAAATTATGCAAATAAATAGACATTTAAAACAGAACAAGCTCATCTATTTTGCATCAAATATTATATAATACACAAACAAAAATATTTAAAATAAAAGTTAGAAAAATAAAAAATTTAACAGTTAAAAAGTGTACAATATTTATTTCTGAAACTCTTTAGTGTTCTTTAATTATCTTCGTTCCGACAAGTTTGGAGAAATGCGCAAGTTTTAATAAATCAAGTTATGAGTTTGGTTAATAATAATGTACTAATTTATTTGTTAATTAAATGTCCATTCAAATTGTTTAAAGTTGGGTGATAATGATCGATTAGGAAAATAATCATTGTAATATGGTATCGTTTACGACTTAAACCTTTCTTAATTAGCTATTTTTTAAAATAACGTACGAAATTATTTTTAATATATATATTTTTTGAAAAAACTATTATTATAATTGGAAAACCTCATTATATAAAGGGGCTTTAGTGTCATTTGTAAGCACCACTCTCCATTCTCATCATCTCGATCTTCTTAACTCTCTCGATCACTTTCTTAAATTAATTAATTTATTATTTCATTTAAATTTTAAAAAAAATGCCTGGAATTGCATTTGGTCGTTTTGAAGATTCCTTTGGCTTGACCTCCATCAAAGCCTACATCGCCGAGTTCATCTCCACCCTCCTCTTCGTCTTCGCCGGCGTCGGCTCCGCCATTGCTTACGGTAATTAACCAATTATTTTCTCACCTTTTATATATAAATAAATCAAAACTATTTCTTTAAATTAATTAACTAGTAATTAAACCCATCACATATTTCCCATGCAAATTTCACGTTGCCGTACGTAATTTCGTTGATTTTGTGCAATGTGCAGCCAAGTTGACCGCAGACGCCGCCCTTGACCCACCAGGTTTGGTGGCTATCGCCATCTGCCATGGACTTGCCCTCTTTGTTGCAGTCGCCATCGCCGCCAACATCTCCGGTGGCCATGTGAATCCAGCTGTCACCTTCGGATTGGCTGTTGGCGGTCAGATCACCGTCCTAACTGGCATCTTTTACTGGATTGCCCAACTCCTTGGCTCCGTTGTCGCATGCTACCTTCTTAGCTTCGTCACCGGAGGCCTGGTAAGCAAAAAAAAATATATAATGATGTGTTTAACGGGAGTAAATTTTATTGTTTATCGTTCACAACATATTTTTATTTATTTTTTATTTTATTTTTACTTATTGTTCGCATTAACATAAAATATATATATATATACTTATACAAAGTATTTATTTTTCAGGCTGTGCCAATTCACGGGGTTGGAGCTGGAGTTGGAGCGATCCAGGGAGTTGTGATGGAGATCATCATCACATTTGCTTTGGTTTACACCGTTTATGCCACAGCATGTGACCCCAAGAAGGGCGCATTGGGCACAATCGCACCCATCGCCATTGGGCTCATTGTAGGTGCCAACATTTTGGCTGCGGGCCCATTCTCTGGTGGATCAATGAACCCAGCCCGATCATTCGGACCGGCTGTGGCAAGCGGTGATTTCTCTGGCCACTGGATCTACTGGGTTGGACCTCTAATCGGTGGTGGCTTAGCCGGAATCATTTACCCGAATGTGTTTATGACCCATGAACATGCTCCCCTTTCCAGCGACTTTTAAATTTATTTTATTTTTAATGTGAATGAGATCAGTTTGTGATTGTAATAAAAGGAAGGAAAGCAATTTGATTGTTTTTCTTTCTTTTTCAATTTGATTTTCAACATTAATGGAGTTTGTTTGGTTTTTTGTGTTGTATGTGTTTATGCGTGGTTTAATCAAGCTTTTTAAGTTGAGATTGAAAGATGGTGCAATTATGGAGTGGTAGTGGTGGGCCTATTTGCCTTTTTGGGCCGTTTGTTTGGTTCTTTTTGCTATGAATAAAGTGCGTGGGCCCGTCTGTACCAATCAATTCACGTGATTACATGACTTGTTGACCCCTGGGCCCTGACATCAATCGAATATGAGAGATTTATTATTGTCGAGAAATCTTTCTTTTTTACTCGTACAAATTTGTCCGGATTTGATGATTTTCACAAAATAAAAGTTGGTCAATTTTAGTATTTTTATCCTCACAAGCTTCTGATATCTTTATCTCATTCACATATACATGCATTTTGTTATGTATGACAAAACTTTGTTGTGTGCAAATCATTTACGTATCTTATCAAACTATTGCTTCTAAGTTTATAAATACTAATGGAGATCCTCTATTTTTTTTGGGTATTATTAAGACCTTATGTTTTATATAAAAGTAACTTTATCAAAGATTTATAAATTTAGAGAACTCAAACTATGTAAATATAAAATTAAAATAACATTATTTAGTGTTAACTGCAAGAAAAATGCTACTTGTTTTTCAATCAAAATGAAGGAAATTATTTAACACCCCATGTTCTTTTTTTCCTCTTTTTCATCTCAAATCAGACAGGACATTTGGCCCCAGGTGATTTTTAACACAATAAAAACAAAATCAAGCTCACAACTGTCTTCAAATAAACATTGATAATTGAAATTTGAATTAAAACCTTACTATAAAGGTAAAAGTTCAATTTTTAAGCACAATTCAAAATAAAGCAGCCTCATACCCCGCTCTTACAGGATTGACTAAAGAAGTTGTAATTCAAAATAAAGGACTGCAGTTTTTCAAACTAAATGAGCGTCGTTACCATGAAAACGCGAAAGGAAAGGTTTCTATCCCAAACTTTTTATTAAAAATAATACAGCTTCAGCTTTCAACAGGAATTTATTCAAAGGAAGGTAACAAAACAAACTGAAAGCAAGAGACCAATTTTATTTTGGCAACTATGAGACTTCAAGCAAAATCTACAGGAAATTGACAAAATGTTGACATAAACTTTGGTAAATATCTAATTATACATCAGCAACTATGTACAAAGCTACCAAACATTACTAAAAACGCCATGGATGGAGCATATTCTGTTGCCGCTCAATTCCTATGGCATCGTCATTGTAAAGCTTTTGTCGTCTTCATTTTCTTTACTAGTTTCTCTAGCTCGACCCGGATCTTCAATGCTCCATGATTCAACTTCCATCTTCTTTGTTCTTTCAAGTTGTTTCACCAAGTTGAGCCGTTGAGATGAATATGGAGAAGGAATCTGTCGTGTTAAAATCAATCAATTCAGGTTACATTTCGTTGCTCATGATGTCAGTAGGGAAAACTGAATATTGTAACTGAACTGAAAGGGTTTACATGATTAAAGGTGTCCAAAGTATATTCAAGTGTTTACCACTTTCTAAATTGTTGTTTTTAAAACAAATGGATGGCTGCCTTGATAATAGTTTTTGTATTCATATATGATAGCATATTGGTTATTTATGTTTGAATAAAACAACTGAAACAATGGGTCGAGGGCCAATCCAACCATTTTGCCCCACATTAAACAAGCAATTAAAATAGCATGAGAGGAAAAACAGGGTATTAATGAGATGTACCAATGATGGGATGTACTTCTTGATTGCTGCTAGCATTGCTGCATGGCCTACGGCGGATACCTGCTCACAGATGGCAAATTCGACCCATTTACTTATGAACAGTTTGACTTGGGTTCACGGGTCAAATGAGTGAAGTAGAAGTGTTGTCTTTGAATGAAATGTGTCAAATGGGTTGAAAATTGAAACTTTAAACTCATCCAAAGTGTATTCTTTTTGTGCGGAAACCTCCGAAATTATTATATTTTTTAATTAGACAATAACTGAAATCATAGTTGGAGTACCACCAAAAATTTTGGACAAATATGGTATCAGATTAACACAGCCTGTTTATATGTATTTTGGATCAATTGTGTGTTTTGGATAAAAAGTCTTTTTAGAATGAGAATTCTTGTTATCACAATTAGGCATCTTCATTGTATCAGGATGGGTATGCCCACCTCTAGCTTGTACTAATCTTCTGTTCATATTATATCTTTTGCCTGGGGTTTCGTCCCCTTTACCCCCCTCCTCCCCAACCCAACCCAAAAAAAACACACACCCATTTTGCCACCTTTAGTGAAATCCAAAGAAAAAATGCTGTTGGCTTGGGGAGATAATCTACAATTTGATGAAAAGCTTGTATTTAGATGCTTACAGGTATTAACATTAGGATCGTGATTGGAACAAGAGTGGCAATATCATTAAGTGTTCTCTTTATCTTCCCTCTTTCCCTGCTTGTAATCTTGTTGCCACGCAATTGCTTCACAAAGAGCCCAAAAGCATCCCTTATATCGATAAACAGTAACCGAGTGCCCATCCATATATCCTACATGGTGTTTTATGTAAAAAAATGTAGCAATTAGTTCAAGGTGGCAATTTTGAACCATTTACTTATAAATGGCCCATTTTGAGTAAAATTTCTAATAAAGTAGCTTACACGAAAACGGGTCTATTTTTAGTAATCATATTTGAGACACCAGTTATTTAAAAATAATTTAAGAATTACGACACTAAAGGTATTTCAGGTCCTGACTTGTTTCAACACGTATCCATTTTGACCTATCACCCAACCCCTTCCAATGTGCCACCTGACTACCATCGTAGCTCAAGCAAAACTAACAGAGTTATGGAGGCTTACATTACTAGCAGACACCAACTTCATGGTGGATTCCCTCACTAAACGTTCATACAAGGGCTTTGCTTTCATTCCACCTCTCCTCTCTCTGTGATTTACAGGGTCAGCTCCTGCTAAACTAGTGCCCTGAAAAATGGATACAAGCACAAAAACACATTTTACAAACAAAAAAACAATATACTATTGAAACTTAAAAGTAGACTAGAAAAAACTTTAAAAAAATTATGAAATCTTTTATACCTTGTTAATTGTAGATCCATCTTGACTACTTCTCCTTTTCATCAAGTCAACTGGCTTTTGCTGAGCTTCCAATAATAGAGATGAGTTTGTTATCCCTTTAATACTTTGAAGGGATGGTTCTGAGAATTTCATTAATTCGCTGTGAAGGGAAAAATAAACATTTATAAGACACTCACATATTAGGCAGGAAGGCACGTTGTTTGGAGAATATGGTAGATAAGCTGACTTACCCTGACTTATCGTAAGCAGCCCAATACTCCTCAAGACAATAAGATAATAACGTCTGACTACAAATATGAAAGAAGATGTAACTTAGCAGCTGCATATCAAGTTAGAGTGTTCAAAAGTAATTGTGATTATGAATGGTAAGAAGAACCAGATAACCAGTTGTAATAAAATGAGCAATAGGAAACACAGTGTTTGGATGTGGCTTTAATGTTTGAAGTTTGTTACTGTTAGATAATCAGTTGTTTTGAGTGCTTGACAAAGTTAAGATATTAGACGATAAGATTATCAAAACATTCTTGTGCAAAGTTCAAATTGAACAAATGATGAGGTAATTATATTTTACTCGTTAATAATCAGTTTTGTTGCCAAACGAATCGAATAATCATATACTAAGAAGCAGAATCAGTTTATGCAAAGATTAATAGCTGATTCTAGTAATAATTAGTTTCAAATTGCATATCCAGACCCCCCCCCCCCCTCTTCCCCAAATAAAAAAGAAAAAGAAGAAGTAAGGGACAGATACTGTAAGTAATCATGTACTACCTTCGAAGCAGAAATGAAAGCAAATCAGCGTCCATAGGTTGTTGAGAAGAATTGGTATAATGAGCATATCCGCAGAAAACATCATAGCAAACAGTAAGAACAGTATAAAGAATTATCTCCTTTTCCGCCTGGATAGCATGTTGTCTTGATCTTCCATCATGATGGAACTTGGATCTAAGTGGTGCATAAAAATCAAGCCATCCAATTTCATCTATTACCACCTGCAATCACAGTTTGAACACATCATCACCAGTAGAGATGACAATTTCAACACATTTATGGGTAAACAGGTTGATTTCAGCTATACTTTGCCTCTAAAACTGGTCAAACAGCTAAAATTAATAAAAAGAAGTGGTTAAACTGGAAACTGGTGTATAAGGTTGAAGGGGTCAAAAGGTAAGCAAAACGTATTCAAAATGCGTAAACCTCCTACATCGCTCTGATTAAAGCTAGATCATTGTAATAATATGGTTCATATTCATATTTAGAGCATTAGCTTTTTTGTAAAATTCAAGAAAAAAACACAAGGTTCTTGCAGGTTGTCTAACCAGTTTTGACATGTTACCCGACCCGACTAACCCACCCATTTGCTACGTCTTATCAGCATGATTCAGCATTTAAGTTCATATGAGAAACAAATCATGTAACTAACCTCAAAGAAGAGCTGATACTCAGGCAGGGAGTAAAATTTGGGACAAATATACAGGCTACCACACTCCATATAACTGCATTTATGTCCAGACTTTCAAAATCCTTTAAATTATTTTAAAACTGTTTAAAAGTCCATGCATGTCCAATTTAGCAATCTACCTGAGGAAGTCCTTGATCTGTTCGTCAAGATCCTTTATGTTCATTTCTGATAAGAATAGTCTTGTCTCCCTTCCAAGAAACGCAAAAATTCCAAGAGTAGCCAAAGTACTCTCTTCAATCTGTATGAGCATATGGTATTACAAAACAAATAACCTCTTCAACTTTCTCAACACAAAAACTTAGAAGAGGAAACATTGTATTGGACGTAAGCTATGTAATTTGCAAGTTTAGAATCATTACAAGACACAAGTGATGGTCTAATTATAGTTTCATGCAAAGAACAATAAAAGCCGACTCCAAAAACGATATAAGAACTTTTACGTTATCAAGTTTCATATCATAGAACTCTAGGATTTTACTATTATCAATTACTTTTTTATGTTTATTGGTTTTGCCGGTATACGTTCTTTCCCTTTCATTTTGGCCTAATAGTCTATCACAAGTAGTTCAGGATGAAAGGCCTACAAATGTTTTTGCTATAATTTCCCTTAAATAGGAAAAGATGGAGACTAATGCAACTGACCTTGTCACTGAATGTCTGTTTGTCTGTTATTACGCTTTCTCTGTGAAATGCTAATAAAAGTTTTTTTTGAACCAGCCCAATCCAAAATTCAACATCTTCAATGTTCTTATTTGGCAAAACCTTTTTACCAAAATGCAACAAAAAATCATCTTCAAATCCTGCTTCAAGTGCCAAATGATGCAACTTATCTACTGTCACAAGACTGCAAGACAAATCCATAAGCTCCACCAAGACATCATCAATAGACTCTGTCAGTAAAACAGAAGCAATACGTCCTGATCCCAACTTTCTCACAGCAGTGCAGCAACTAATAGCCAAAATAACTCCTGCAACACCACTGAATAAATCTGTTTTAAATGTCTCATATCTTTAATATATATTATGCATTACCAAACTGGAACTGTTCCAGCACAAGACAAAAGTTCGATGCGATTTGATAATCACAGTTAAGGGTAAACAAAGTTTTATTTAATTTTTAATTAAAAAAAGATGAGGTTATTTGCATACCTTCCAGCATATTCCACAGACCACTTTTTGAATAATGGGATAAATGATCCGGCTATGCGTGGAAGCTCCACAGTTCTAAACCACTGCACCAATCTGGGGTGTTTGGCATTTAACTGATTCTCAACAAACTCCCCAAGAAACAATGTCTTCACAGACAGACTGAGGTAGAAGAAGCATAAATAGAATGTGAGACCACATGGCTGTTTGCATCATTCATTGTTAAAAGAAACTATACGAATTAAATGAAGAAATGGGAGCGATTTATAGGTGCTTAGAAGTAAATATCACACTTCTGGATGGTACTTACAGTTCACTTACAGGACTGTTACAACGCTTTTGTGAAAGAAACAACTCCACTTCAATTGCAGCTTTTAGTAAAGCATATACTGCTACCTGTAAAATATTACTCAAATATGATTGCTAAACTTTAATCTCAATCAAATGCTTCCGCAGAAAAGCTCGAAAGAAAAGAACATTAAAAAGTGCATACAGAAGTGATCAGTATCAAGGTTTTTAGATACTGAGATTACTTTCAGAAATAGGTAACCTGATACGCAATGCGCTTATGCCATGCATGCACGTCTACTCCAATCCATGCATTCGAAAGCTCGGGCCCACTCCTAGCCAATTCCAGACTCTGAATTGCAAGGGAAAAGCTCCTGGCAGACTCATGTAATACCCATACCAGACAATTTACACGGTTAAATTCCAATTCATCCGTATGTGTTATAACCATAGAAGGCTTATCCTCAGAAATGATACTATCTCCAACCGAAGAAGCAAAGGATGATAATGCTCTTGATGAAGACCGACTTAGTGTAAAATTTCGGGATGAAATGCACTCTCTGAACACAAAACCATGCAAAAAGTTATTTGTCGAAGAGCACTCATTCTCTTGCCTTTTTGTACTAAACTTTGTCCCATGAGATGAATGAGCTGTGAACTTTGCAATTTCTTCTGATCCACCAGATTCCCTATGACAAAATCATATAATTTAACGAGCTTCTCTATCAAATAACGTGTAAAAGAATATTTATATATGTTTCTATAATTTCCCTTAAAAGGAGAACCTTCAAGGCAGTAAAAACCTCCACAACAAATATCATATAGCAGATTATCAACTCAATAATTTTCCCACGAAGACCTACTGTTTTTGCAGTCTCTCATACAACTTAACTAAGAAAACTATTTATCTTGGTATCAAACCTTATCAAACAAATCAAGCATAAATAGTTATCACTATGCATTAGCCTTTTAGATACTGATTCATGATATATAACCATATTTTCACATAACTTTTAGCAAATATACCGCTAGGTCTAGAATCATTAACATTCCAAAACTTCTTAGCAAATATACCACTAGGATTCTATTGAATGGGGCATCAACAGTTTTTCTGGCAAAGTGATAGAGGACAGATCTAAGTTATCAGTGGCCAATGATTGCTAGGTGCACAATGAGTCAACGTATGACTGCTACATTAAAACTTAAAAAAGTCCCTAGCCTCGACTGAAGCTCGAATGCTTTCTTCTATGGTCAGAAGTTTTTCGTGAGGACTTGGAGGAAGTATACTTCAAATGCACAGGCTTATTCATTGTTGTTTATTTCCATTGATTTATTTAAAACACAAAAAAGTGTCTTTTAGAATAATAAAAAAAGTTTCTAATCCTACTTGAACTTTTTCTTTTTCTATTCCTCTCTGCATAAAAATTGCAAATGTACAAAGCCCACAGAGGGATCCTAAACAAATCAGTCCCCATTTGTTTACCCTTTCAAACATATAGCAGTACCTGTCAACACGGTTTTTATCGATCTAGAATGCATACCGCATAAAGTAGGCTCTTTGATTGGGGGTGGTGTTTAGGGACTAGTGGTTCTTTATATTGGCAGTCTACAATTTGGACTAGAAACTGGTACTTATAATTTTCTCTAATCCAGGAAGCTGAAATCCAAATCCAACGTTCACAAACAATTCAAGATGAGATTAGCCACTATCTCATTCACCAGAAACCATCAATTATGTACTTAGAAAGATTACCTAAGTCTCCTATCCAAAGCTATCTCAAAGTTAAAATATGCAAATCGTCCATATATTGGCAAAGGATAACAACCAAAATACAGTTAACAACAGTCCAACTCGATTCTTGGAAACTACTCTTAACATGACGACCTACAAAAACGATCATCAACGAAACAGATACATTATCCAGACTTGACGAAATGACTCAATGTAGAAAGCAAAGTAGTTCTAGAAATCAACAACTTCATTCTACAACGCTAAATCGAAAGAAAACCACACAAGTCCATCAAATTGGAGTAAAATGAATGAAATAATATAAGAGATGCAGTATTAGGATGTGTGAGAAAGAGATCTTACAGGCAGTAGGAAGAGAAATTGGTGGATTGAAATAGAAATCGAGAAGCCATAGAAGGAGAAAGGGGGAAAATGGGAATGGAAGAAGGAGGAAGAAGAAGAAGAAGAAGGGGGGGTTTGGTGGTTGGTTTGAAGCGAATCCATCGAGGCTAGACGCAGCGAAAGCGAAGACATCTGACAGATTGAAAGTAGATTAATTTAATATTATTTTTAGTGAATCACAAGAATAGTCCTTACACTCTATTGTTGTTGTTAACGAACCCAACATTAACTATTGAATCATTTTATAGATTGTTTTCTTCGTTTAATTTAATAAACCAATTTTATTTTTTTAACTTGTGAATGCCTAGTAATCTATTTCTTGAAGTTTAAGTATTATTTCAACAATTTATAATCACAATATGATATTGTCTATTTGATTTTACTAGTTCAAGTTTTTTCTTCTGACGATTAAACTAAGGGTTAATTACAGAGTTTTCATATAATATGTTGCACTTGTTGCCTATAATCATGTTGTTTAATCAAAGTTCTCATACTATGTGTTGCATCTAATTATATTGTGTTTGGTAAGACTAAGTTTTTCTTATAAACTCGTCATTTATTTTCTTCAAAGTAAAATTAAAGTGAGATTCATTTAAAAGGGTATAAACACCCACGCGAATACCTCTTAGGGAGTCACCCATATGGGTACTTCTCCGGTACGAACATATTTAATTGCATAGTTTCCATGTGATATATCATACTTTTAGCTTTAAAATGTTGTGTGTCTCATAAAATCAAACTATAATTATGAATTCAACATCTTCCATATCTATGATTAATATGAGATTCGTCTAAAATATCTCAATTATTATCATCGATCAAGTTTATATAGCAATAAGTAAATAATAAATATAAATATAAGTAATAAAATTCTAAAGACCTTGTACTTCGATAGTTCAGTTATCAACTTGGATCATGTTAGCCCACATATAAGAAACTCTTTATAATTAAGATTATGGGATGTGACCTTTAGATCATTGATGTTTTGTAAGTTTAAATTTGCGGTGTTTTAATTTTTATATCTTTATTATTTTTATGTTTATTTAGTTGATGATGTTTTTTTAACAAATAAATTAACAATGAACACAAGAAAAGTTATTTTCAAACAAAGAAGAATAATTAAGGAGATTCATTCCTTTGTTTGTTTGTATTCACTAAAATTAAAAACAAATGAAACAAACAAGTCTTCTTATATTTTGTTTGGTTAGGTTAGGTTAAAGACTTGTTTAATAATTTCTTTTAAACAAATGAGACAAACATGTGTTCTTATATTTATTTTGTTTGATTAATTAGTTTACACTTTAAAGTCTTGTTTCATAATTTCTTTAAACAAATTAATGAAACAAACAAGTCTTTTTATATTTTGTTTGATTAGTTTAAAGTCTTGTTTAATAATTTCATTAACCCCATTCAGGTAAACCATAACAATCAGCCCTTGACATTAGTAAATATAGTGAATCATTAGATAAAATAAATTATTATTCTATGACATTAGCCATTTTAAATTTAATTTATATTAATATACTTTGAACAATCTTAGAATATCCATATATTGTTATGAAATTGTCAAATTTGGATGAAGATTACAACTTAACAATGTCTACTAAACAAGTGGATGTATGATTGTTATTCATTGTAAGTTTTATTGATAAAATTAAATCCAAATCTCGATATGTCAAAAAAAAGGGCAAGTTTTATTGATAAAATTAAATCCAAATCTCGATATGTCAAAAAAAGGGCAAGTTTTACTATTACATGTGTCAGCGTATGAGTTTTAAATTCATTTTAGATACTGTTGTTTCTTTCGTATACTAAAAATATAACTTTCGAGAATTGAAAACATACCCATTTAGAGTGGACCTAATGAAAATCCTTTATGGTCAAATTTTTATATAAAAACATAAAAAAGTCAATAGTTAATTACAACTTTATACTTTTATGTGATGTAATTGCAAGTTGAAACCAAAATTTGACTTGCAACCTACCATGTTACATTCATATACGTGAACTTGGGAGTTAAAAGTTGACTTTTTTCTATATTAGTTTTATTTCTTAAGACTTAAGAATTGTATTTAAAAAATTAATTGACCAAGACAAGCAAGGTTGTCTTATGATTTTCTGTAACCCAAGTGTGACATAAGATCAGCCGGGGCAGATCTATGCACAAGCCGGTGGTGGTACGGGATACCAGTCAATTTTGTCCGCGTAGTGTAAATTTTGATTTTTCGTAGTGTAAATTCCGATTTTTTAAAGGCGGTGCTACCACCCATTTCAATGGTACCACCATCGATTTCAAATTTTGGGTTCGTCCCTAAAGATAAGTATCTTAAAAACAATTAAATAGCAAATATTTAAACATGTATAAAAGAGTTCAACAATATTACTAAAATTGCAACAAGTAATCAAAAGTAACGTCAACTATTTTATGGGTAAAACTAAAATAAGAATATCATTCTCGTTTAATTTACTATTATTGTAATAATCTTGAAAAATTAAGGTTTTAAAAAAAGAGGGTCATTTATCACCGCTTGGAAATATTAGTAAGAATCGTAAGAACTAAAGAATTGAGTCAAATGTATCTATGAATTCGTCAGATTCATGAGTAAAAGAATTATAAGATAATAACGAAAGTATAAAATTCCTTCAAATACGACGCGCATTAGATGCATTTTTATATATCTCAATTTTCTTCATGTTTTTTGATCCAAACAATCTAAAAACTTGGGAAGAGGATGCATTATCATGAATCTAATAAATTTGTAGATGTTTTTAACTTGATCTGTTAGTTCTTACGGTTCTTAACGATATTTAAGTTCATATTAAAACTCTTTCCTTGTAACCTATACCACACCTGCTCAGATTCCGTTACATGGACAAGAAAGTAACGTAGTTTTGTTAGTTAAAAAAATTCAATAAATTCATCTACACATTTCTAACCCAAATCAAAGCAGGTCACTAGTTTGCATACAATAACAAAAAACGAATAAAACCCTTAACCACGACAGTGGCAAACAATTAAATTTAAAAACAATTAATGTCTGTGTTTGTAACACAAAGTTAAGAATGAGTTGATTACACGCTCTAAGACCACCCGTAGTGGTTAACCCGAAGCATTTGGGAGGCCTCGGGTAAATTTGGGTTCCCCACTACTAGTGCTTCGGGTTACTTCCTTTTTCCTTCTTCGGGTCCCTAAACCCGAGCTCAACCGAAGCTCTTTTTTTTGTTTTTTGTTTTGTAGAGATAGTAAGGAGAGAGAGAAAATATTTGAGTTGTTTGAATTAGGTGCTACCTGGGTTTTGAGTTAATTTGGGTTGGGAAGTAAAAAGAAAGAAAAGGTAATATAGCAGGTGATATGACATTTAGATTAATTTAGATTGGGATAGACTATACTAGGGGTGAGCGTGGTCCAGGAACCGGACCGGACCGGACCGAACCGATATGCACCGAAACCGAGAATGTGTTATTTTTCAAACCGAAAACCGAACCGATTGTACATATACGGTTTCGGTTTGGTCTCGGTCTCGGTTCGGGATTTCGGTCCTAGAACCGAATTAGGACC
>JAUEJL010090234.1:0-14314 GCA_032274825.1 Drosophyllum lusitanicum
AGTGTGAATTATTCGGGATCAATAATTCACATACAAACAATTTACATACGACAAGCTTGAATAATGGAGTAGGGACTGCGCGAATTATTCGGAGTCAATAATTCACATACGACAAGCTTGAATTATATGAATGGACTTTATATCCACTGGTATCATTCCATTTTCCGGTAACTCAAATTCACCGTCATTTTTATTACTCCAATTATGTTTTCGTATGATTTTGACATTCACGTCTCCTATCTCTAAATATAAATAAAATATTAACCAAATCATCTCTATTAGACAATTTTATCTCTATGTTTCAATAAAATTAAATCTTAATCATTCATTTAAATTGAATATTTAATTTAATTTTGACTTTTAGGAGTCAAATTTTTTAAATTTAAATCAAAATAATTATGAATAATTTCATATATGCCTTTTTAAATCTCAAAATATCAAATTTGTCCACCTTAATTTATAAATATCATATTTACCACTTATAATATTTTAAAATATCATATTTAACCAAATTCTTAGTTTTATCGTTTTAAAATATTTTATAATCAATTTAATTCTTTTTAATCATAACCAATAACGTTGTTGCTTCTAGTTGTAACAAATAATGATCGATGGCTTGTACAAAAATACAATCACATCACTCCGTATCATAATACCACGTTTCTGTCATCACATTTGTCCTTCCTTTTGTGTTGACTCTTCCATCGCTTGTCTAGATGTTGATGTCATCTGTCACCATTTGTTAAACTCTAATTTCTTTCGCATTTTATAATTTCTAACCTAACTCGTGTATCGCACGATAATTTAATCTGATATGATTATATAATAATAATGTATTAACTAACAAATATCAACCTTCAGTAGTTTATTAAAGTTAAATTATACAGTTGAAAAAAAAATAATCTAAATAATTATACCCGGGCGTATACATGAAACAAGTTGATGCCTTCGTAGTGATGGAACACTCTATGGCTTGATGTCAGATGTACCAACACCTTAACTTTCTTTTCAACAAATATTTTATTTAAAACACATTTTTACCTAAACTAACTTCTTCTATTCAAAGGAAAATTCGAGTATTAAACAGCTTTAGAAGCAATATTAATACAAAAAAAACATTAAATATGAATTTTATTGGGATTTAATTTAGGTATTTTAATAACTAGATATACAATATATATTTTCAATAAACTTACAAATCAACTAAATTGACATTAAGTTGTTTTTATATTTTTAATATTATTTTACTAAAAAAATTAAATTTATGTATAACTTGCTTTCTCTTTTAACTTTGTTTGATATAAATCTAAACGTATATTTGTGATAGTCTTATTTTATCTATGTTTCGATGTATGATGTATATAAGTAATATTGAAGGTATTTATTGCAGTCACTCTGTGTGGTACATTACACATTTACGTGGTGTCCTGCATTCCGCTTCACGCATTAAGCGTGGCTTGGAATAGCGATGGGGGTAGGATATTTGATATTCGTCTCCGAAACGAAAACAGAAATATACCCTAAATCGAAAAACACTGGTCCTAAACTTTAAATAAAGCGTGAATTATGAACCAACTAAAATTTCCACATGAATTCTGAACCAAATAACACTCCATCACATTTTGGATGACCATAGCGCACGAGAACACAAACATATAAAACTTCATCATAGTGCACGAGAACCAATTTGGGAAGTGTTTGAGTACAAATAATGCTTTTGAGAGGAAATAATGCTGGTAAGTGGTAAAGTGGTAAATACAGAAATAATGTTGCTTTCGAAGGTTGCTGCAAGCCTGCAAAGTGAACACTTTGTGATTTGCGAACTGAATCGAAGCAAGGATTGAATAAGATGAATCAAAGTTTGAAGGTCAAGATGATTAAAAAATCAATCGATCGCGTGTTGTTGACTTGTGGCAATCTGTGAACATGCAAAGAGACGAAGACGTGGTGATAAAACTGTGTCACACCCTAAGCTTAATCGCGATGTTATGCTAGGTTGTTCGCACTTCACTCTTATTGTGTTTAATATAATAAAATGCATGTATGAGTCTAACATAAAGCTTTGGGAGGCCTTTCCTATAACCGATCAGTCGATCTTCACCGATATCAGCCTTCACAAGCATGTGGAGGGTTTTCAAGCTATCTATGTATAGTAGCTGGTAGGACTTGGCGTTTCCTTTTGTTAATGTCGTAATTCTTGTAAACACTGCTCATATTTATAACATCTATTTGTAAGGGCTTTCCTAAAACCGATCCGTCGTTACATTATGATATTCTCCTATGCATGTGTAAAAAGATTAATCAAGTTTATAGCCATCGGTTCTAGTTACAAAATGAAGTGTAAACCAAAACCAACTTCTTTGCTTATTACTTCGAGTTAAAAAGGTTTAAAATAAGCTTTGAACCGTCTATCCAGAACGGCTTACTTTCGATCACGTATGATCAAATGACCAGTTAATATTTCAGACACTCTCAAAAGTCGAAACTACTAGTAATACCGTTAATTTTGGTTTGTGTCAAAAAGCTTCCTGAGGAGTGTTAAAAAGCTTGTGAAAAATAGAGTTTTTATAAATTTCAAACACATTTAACTATATACAAATGTTGCGGGTTTGTGCTCTCATATAGAACCGTCTGCTTGATGCGTTCCATTTGTTTTCCCAAATCAGTCTCTAAAGAAGAATTTCTACAACGTGCATGTTTCTCATAACTATGGTCATTCTCATCACAAGAATAATAAAGAAATGAAACCCGAATTAAGCACAAGCAACTCCCAAGACACAAGTTCAACAAAGTTAAACATGACCCGCAACATTACCATGTAACATCAACAAAATAATTAACTTTCTCTTCGTATACTGAAAGCTTCTAAGACGAAATTAACGTCACTTTCAACACCTTGGAAACACCGGAACACAAATGTTAAAAGTCTTGAATAAAGTACATACCAGTGGTCAAATCAGAGAGAGTACGCATCAAACAGTCATCCTGAATCAAGAATTCAAGGCATGTGACCAATGCTAAACTGATTCATAACACAACTAAGATCAAGAAATGTGACCAATGCTAAAAAAAATAATGAAAGCCCAAAGCAAGTTTAACATTACCCTCAAAGCTCCCGCCAATCACCACACTCTTTCTATGGCCTAGTTTCCGAAACACATATGTGCAGGATGACTTAATACTACACTAAGATCTAGCATTACATTAAATTACATTTACCAGAGTCAGCCAACTTACGGTTTTAAGGTTTCTGCTGAACATACTAACTTCCATAAAAAGCACAAGGTCTTCGTAGTTGGGAGTCCTCAATTGCAGCAACCCTGTACCCAAATTATGTTTTGTGAGCTTCTGCTTGAGTTTCAAGAGGGATCTTGGGTCATTGGTTTACTGTTGAGGTGGCAAAATGGCTAGCAAGTAATATGGATCAGGTTAGCCAGAAAACATTTGTTGTACATCTGTAGAAGATTTTTATAAAAAAAAAATTACTGTTGTAAATATGTTTACAAAAACTTATTACAATAATAAAGCTAAATATTTGAATGAAACAGTTTGATATGACTCGCTCAATAATAAAACGCAAATGAACCAAAAATAGAATAAAAGAAAGCAAAACAAAGGTTAATCGACTACTGAAAGGTCGATTTTCTCCCCTACTGTTTTACTTTTGACTTTTGAGAGGTAAACCGTCTCTCCCAAAGATATCAAATCACTAATCAATATTTAGCATAGCGATTAATGACCCTTTAAATACTAAAGATTTACAAGACTTACTATAAAATGATATCCTAAACTTGCAACACTGCTAACAATAATTAGATACAATAGCTTTGCCACCAAGTAACTTGGGTAACAAGTTATTACAATGTTATCACTATTGTTTCTAGATAAAAATCCAAGTCATGTCACAGTTTAATGGTTGTCATGTCTGTCCTAAAGTTTGAGTAAATTTGCATAAAAAGGTAGCCAATTTGTTTCAATTTCTCTTTAACCATCTTTGTTTTACCCACAGAAGTCCCCAAATGCATAAAATCAATCGACCTAAGGTAGCCCATACAGGTCGGCCAACTTTGGTTAACCCTGGCCAAGACAAATAAACGTCAACAATTTAAAATGTCCTAACACAACATCTGCCACATCAGTATTTTGACCTAGTAGCATGGACGGATTGCCTTTGATCAAAAACTTTGAAAGTTTAAGAGTTTTCATCGGTGAAAACTGAAAACTAAGAAGGTTAGCCGAAACTGGAATTGTTAAAGCTGGTTGCCTTATTATGCAATTAACATTTACAAATACACTTTTGGCAGATTTCCACCCCTTTGACCCAACTGATTACAGATCCACCTCCTTATTAGCTAAAACTTCATTTGACTTGTTTTAGATAAAGCATAACACAAATCAACTGATTAGAGAGCAAAGGGTTGAAATTGACACAACTATGGTTAATGTTTACATGAACTAACCGTTTCAAGATTTCTGGAGAATGCATCTTTCATAAAGAGCCACAAGGTCTTTCTTGTTGGGATTCTTCAGCTGAAGCAACTCTGCACCAAAATTGTGTTCAGTCAGCTCTTGCTTGAGTTTCAGAATGGTGAATTTGGTGTAATCTTCGTTACTAGTTCGTTGACTTTGGTTACTGTTTTCATCGCCTCTAAAAACCGAACCACCATCTTCTGTAGGAACAAACTTTAACGGACTATTCGTACTTCTGGACCTCTTGTTTCCTCTAACTGCTCTATCTCCACCGATATCATTATCTATTTCTTGAACAGAATCCGTACCCATTTCATTCTCATCAACCCTAAAACGTTTTCCATGGGAAGCTGTTCTTAGTTTGCTATCTAATGCAGACTCGTTAAGGCGGACAGTAGTCATTTGTTGTTGAAGCAAATCAAGCTTCCCTTGAGTGGCTTGCAGCTGAACCGAAAGTGCTTCTGCACGATTGGTGGCTTCTGCCCGAGCTGCCCGCTCAGTTTCCAAAAGGCTTTCGAGGACCTGTACGGTGGTAGCCCTCTGTTCATTGTTTGATTTCAGTAGTGTCTCGATTTCTTTCTCCCTTTCTTCAACTCTTGCCTCTAACATTGCAACTTTAGATACAGCACCCATTTCAGCAACTTGGAATTGTTCTAATTCATCAGTCAGGTCTTTCTTCTGCCTGTCCAGGCTCTCAATACGCCTCTCCAGCCTTGCAATTTCGGTCAGCCTCTCACCCGCTACCCGTTGAATCTCGTTTTTCTCTTTTTGAGCAGCGATGGCTTCTGCACGTGCAACATCAGCTAACTCGGTTGCTCTTTTAGTTTCCTTTTCAGCATTTCTACATCTTTCTTGGACTTCCTCAAACCTGTCAAATTCAGATCGGTATTTCTGCTCCAAATGAACTCGTTCTTGTTCCAGAATCCTTGCTTCTTTTTCATATGATTGAGCTGTTGCATTAGCACTTTCCAATCTTTCGCCCAACTCCTTGATTTCATTTTTTAAAGCAGATATTTCTAAATCATAACTCTTTATTTTCGACTCTGCAGCCTGAGAATAGAATACATAGCATTCATGCATGTTAAATAAGTCACATAATTGATTTGTGCATGAAGTGAGTGCCTTTTTGAACCGTTGTACTTCACTTTTTGTTGCAAGCTAACCATCATTTTTACAAAAGAAACAAGAGGAACACTATGGCGGTTTGCAAGAAGCAGAAAGTTTAGATGATAGTATGGGTGAGTTGCTTATTTTGCTCCACTCACACACACTCCCTCTTTCACACAGACTCACACTCGCTCGTCTTTCTATTGTTAGATAGATATAAGTTTTTTTTCTTAATCAAGTGTTAGTTCCAATACTTTACCTAATCTATTTAGTAGAATATAATAAAAATAACTAACTACTTTTATATACATATTTTTCTCTCTTGCGGAGGTCTTTCGGGAAGCAGTTTCTCTACTTCAGTAGAGGTAGGACTGTCTACATCTTACTTCCCCCATACCCCGCTCTGGCGGGATTGGGTAGTGTTGTTGTAGGAAGTTTAGATGAAACGTTCATATATAAATGAAAGAAGACACTAGAGACCCGATTCCGACCAAATAACTTATGACTAGGTCAACTTGGCTTGTTTTGTTTTATCACAATTGGCTGAAAAGAAAAAGGGGTCAAGTGGGTTGAAATTCATCCGAAGTCTATCTTTAATGCATACAACCCCCTAAACGGGTCAAACGGATTAGTTATCCAAAGTCTAATTTTATTTTTTAATGCATACAACCTCCTATATCGACTTACCGAGGGATCTAGATAACCATTGTTACAAGATGGTTCATGAAAATCTTTAAGAAATGAACTGTAAAGTGTGTGCATAGCAAATCAACCTGATGAGGCTCATTCAAGCCATCTTGTACTCCAGTGGTGTACAAATCAAGTTCACTGGTGCATGAATCACCTCCTGTATTATAATGAGCCGTTTTAAGCCAAACGTGTTTTGACCCGTTACCAATCCACCTATTATGAAGCAATCTTAGTTGGCATTTTCAATTACAATTGTTCGTCCTTGCCCAATGCTGGTTTTTTTTCTTTCTTGCATATATATAAGCCAAGCACAATGGTTCAGAAGATCATAATTTAAGACGATTTCCTATGTGGGTGGCTATGTCAGAATTATCTCACCTTCAACTCCAAGCTCAGAGTAGTTACACGCTGCTCAGCCTGTTCAATCTTTGATGCCTTATCTTTTATCTCAGCTTCCTGCAGTCCCATTTGCAGCTAATAAAAACAAAATTTTAATGTTTACAAAACACAAGAGAAAAATGTGTCACCTTGTCAGCAACTGTATCAGCAAATTCTGCTCGTAGAGCATCCTCACGAAGCTGTGTTTGTTTACTTGCACGGTCTTGCACAGCAGCTGCCTTTTCAAGTGCAATCTTTGCTTCTCTAACAGCAATGTCATACTTACGCTTCCACTCACCAGCTTCCTCTTGAGCAGACAAAGTCTGTTCCCGTGCAGCAGCTAATCTTGCTTCAGCTGCACTGCTTCTTGACTTAAGATTTGATACTTCTGAGGAGGCTTGTTCTTCTCCAGCTTTCTGCTTAGATAATGCCACTTCATATTTTCTTTTCCATTCCAATGATTCAAGTTTGGCAGATTCCAGTGTTTTTGATAAACTCGAATATCTTTCTTCTAATGAGCTAGAGTTCTTTTTGAGATCGGCTATTCGGGTCATGTATTCCTCTGCAAGCTTATTTTTGTCATTGATTGCGTCCTCATAGCGCTTCAAGTAATCAGATTTGTACTTCTCACTAGCTTCTAATTGTTTGGTTAGTAATCCCATTTTATCTTCAATTGAGCGACATTTTAATCTTAGGGAACTTTTCTCCGTAGAAATATGATCCATCTGCTTCTTAACAAAGTCGAGGATTGGACCTTCCATGCTTAAGAATTAAAAAAAGATTCAAAATCTAGAGAAGGTTAGTAACAAAAATATAAAGTGAGAGATAAAAGTCAAACCTTTGTCGTAAAAAAGAGGCTAGCTTCTGCCACTTTTCTAGACCATATGAAGTTTCTTCATAGCTGTTCAATAGCTGATCAAGAACCTATATGACAAAAACAAAATAACTCTGTACCTTCAGGTTCACTACAATATGTAAACAAGGTTTGACTCGTAACTGAACCACAAACGACAAATCAAGTAGATCCAATAAAAATAATTATTTTAAAGAAGCTATCCAGGTCAGATTCAAATTAAGAAAAATACTAGGACTGAGTCTTAAGTTCAGAAGTAGAGTCAATGATCTGCTAAGGAGTAAACTTGATTTCTTGTTCTACACAAAGTTTAACTACATATTCACAATGGTATAATCGTACGACCATGAAGTTTACTTAGAACAATTGAGGCAGGCAGAATAAGCCAACTGCCAACATCCCACCAATAGGAAAGTTGATAGGCTCAGCATATAATATTATAGTAACTCTGGCGAAAACTTTGTTAAATCAACAATACGGCAATACATATTTTCTTAGTATAAAAAGCATTGTGTAACCAATTTATTCTTTAAAGGAAGCTAGCAGCATCGATACTTGAAATAAATCTGGAAACTTGGATACTTTTATCTGTCTTCTAGGGTTAGGGTTAAGGGTTCTATAGACCATCTATCAAGAACTGGGACAGGAGACGATTTTCTGATTTTGCCTTGTTGGCATCCTCAGTGGTCATAGCGCCTTTGATCGAAAACAAGCCGCTTATACCATGCAAGCTTGGGTAGGCAAAAATCAGAACTTGTAGACATTCCTATGAGATTAACACCCATATAGTTCTATGACACGACTAACAGCATCCACTCAGTGACTCCTATCTAAAGGCTAAGCCATTTCACATTCATAAACTTTCACTATTCTTCCCAGTCAATCTTGCCTAAACCCATGTTCTAAAGACATCCTCTTGGTAAGAGTGCCCTCTTCTATAAGGTGCATTCCAAGACGTATTATATTAAGTTTGCAGATTGTTGAATCTCAAAACTATATAAGAGTTCCTTCTGCTGCTTGGTATTACTTAGAAGCATGTCCTGGTATAAGCAGAAATACATGCTTTTAGTTGGCCTTGAGAAAGCACATCCATGCTCATATCTATGATTGAAACTTCCAAAAGATATCCAAATATCCAATGTATCATGGAATGCTATGCACACTTTTCATTAGTAGAAGACTAGAAGTATTGGATAAATTTAAACTCGTCCCAATGCATCATCATTTCCTCATAACCCACAATTCAACTATTGTGTTTTTGTCATGCTACTTGTTTGCATCCACATCCATACTTCAAATTTGTATATACATCAGCAATGGTGCATCATGGTTTCTGATCATAGAAGTCGGACTCTAAATATAACATGCTTGGTCTGTTAAGTTTGTCAAAGATGACTATCACAAACTCTTAATCTGTTTCAGAAAATTACAGTTACAGACGCGCTTGTATAAAGAAAAAATTATAAGACGGACATATAGATTATAGAAAATATTTACAGGAAAAGAATACACTTGCCCTTTATCAAGGATTGCCTTGCTTTTACTTTTACCAATGTTGCCACAGAATTTAAGAATGTGGAGATGTCAAACATGTAACTGTTGTTTTAAAATAATTTACAAGTTTAGTCAATACTAGGAACTCCTAAATCCATATTTTGTAAAAGATTCAGAGTAGAGCCAACAGTGTAAGTTGGCAATGCTTCCATGCATCAAAAGCAGCATGACATTACCTTCAAAATATCATCAAACTTTGCAGCAGGAGCTTGACAAGCGGTTCTTAGTTCTTTCTCCATTCTTTGTATGGCATTTGTGCATTGCATGTAAGCCTTCATAAAGGCCTCCCTTTTGTAATCCTGCATTACAATTTACAAGTATTATAATCTGCATCAACACAACTGAATGACTACAAAGATAGTAGCATGAATTTCATTTTAAACAGTAGTCTTTTATCCAGCTGTAGCAAATACTTCCTCCCTCCTAAAAAGATACAAGATTTTACTTGGCACACAGCTTTTGACAAATGACCATCACATACCAGAATAGCAACTTAATGAGAAAAAATGGGAAAATTATGGTCCAATTAATCTCATCATTATCTTGTATAAAGATTTATGTATAGGAGCTATTCAATGGAATGATGGATAGCTACTGTTTCATATAACTTTCTCATCTGATATGTTCACAGATGCTGAGAGAAAGACAAGGCATGCCAGTGTGTCACGTGGGTATTAATCAGTTGATGTGAATATACAGTAACTATTCTGTCTTAATAAACGTAATGAAGGTTTCGCCAGAAAAGCTACCTCAAATTCCTTCTTTAAAAAAGTATGAAGACGCTTTTCACATCTCTGCCTAACAGAACCACCCCCTACAGCAGTTGAATTAAAAGCAGCCACCGCTTTCTGAACAGCTTCTTCATGAGCCTCTCGTATTGCAGACTGCAACCATGTGAGAAATAAATTATATTGCCACATAATCATTGGGTGTAAAAAGGAGAAACAAAAAAATATGAAAATAGCTAAAGAAAATGCACTTCTTCAGGGGCCTTTGTACTGTCGAAAGAAGACTTGTAAACTTCAGTAGCATATTCTAATGCCCTTTGGCACTCTGTCTCTTCAACACTCTGAAAAATCAGAATATTTGAGAGAACTTGATATTAATTCTCAATAGCAGAATAGAGAAAGCGCAATGATTAATATGAATAAATTGACAGTGAACATTCTAAGCAACAAATCAACGTAATTAAACAATAAGAAAAATAAACTTATGGAAATAATGTCATCATGCAATGATCAATTATGTGTAGAAAAGTATATGAATCTCCTACATCATAAAGGGGGTCTCTTCAGTAATACGGGATGTCTTTTTTCTTAAAATTAGACTAACTGTACAACATCAACCCAATACTTCCAGAATATATAAAAATAATAAGCCTCATATTAAAGGATAGAAAATTATGAAAGATCTGAAAAAATGTGTGGGGCTCCTTGATAGAAGTTCCTCGCATCCATCAATTCCAAATATCAAAACAATACAAGCCGTCGGATTAACATAAGTAGTCAATCACTCAATCCCATGACATAAGAGACTGTGACAAAGGAATTGCTTAAGTAACTAACCTGCCAAGAGGAAGTTATTGTAGGCACTGCACCATTATTAAGAGCATCCAGAAAGGACTGAGTGATACCAGCAAAAATGGGTCCAGTCATAACTGTGGCCCCTACCTGCTTGGGCCTAGTCCTCTCAAAAACAAACCTGGTTAATGCATCTAGTCCTGATTTGAACTCTGGCCTCAATTTATCCATCTATGTCACAATAAGATTTAAAAAAGGTAAGACAAATACAACATTCCAAAGAGCCATGTAATTAATAATAAATTTAGTGATAATGTCTGCATTCATGAAAGAGATCACTGACTGATATTTGGTCAAGCTTCTGAAGCTCGTTTTCATTGCTCAAAGGTCGCACAAGAGTGAAGCAATCCCTGTCTGGGAAGAGAGCCCGGATGGACTCTCGAATCTACAATTATCAATTTTCAGGAATACAAAAGAAATTAAAAATGAGAACCACTTTTACAATTTAAAGCTAGCAACTATATGAACCAAGCAGTGGTTGAACTGTTGAAGTAGTAAGGGAGACTGAGCTGAAGGAATAACCTCATTTTTGGCAGAGACATCTCTTCCACCACCTTGTACTGGTCTCAAAGCAAGTTCTAGGTAATCACGCGGAGTTATTTTCCTGTTATCCTCCACCAAATCCAGATAGAAGTCCTGCAATTTGGAATGTGATGGTAAAGGAAAAAACAAAATGATAGCAGTAGATGGCGAGATGTAACAGGACCAACAAGATCAGTAAGCCCATGACTCATTGAACAACCTCACATCCGAGTCAACTAGAGGTGTCAAGTGTCAACTTCAACCTATGCTTTGGCTGATTCGAGTTGTGTGTGTGTGTGTATATACACACTAGCATCATACCAGCGCAATGCGGCGGCGGCAAATAGTTTATATTTAACATGTCGTTTTTAAGAATGTAATGGTATATTATTCGCGCCTCAATGTCACTAAATAGTTTTTGTTCAACAACATGTCCATTTTCTTCTATTTATTTTATTTCCATCAACTTTTTATTAATTTTAAAAAAATATTAAAATAAGAAAAAAGATTTCTATTTATGAAATAAGGAGAGGAAAAGATATTAAGATCTTGGGAATTGTGTTGATGTGGGTTAATAATTGTGTTGGTATGAGAGAGTGTGTTAGTGAGTAAGTATATTTTAAATGAATGAAAAGTTAGAGTAAATTGGGAAAGAGATTGAAATGGTTTAAAAATGGGTGGGTGAGATTAATTTAGATAGAAATGAAAGGTCAAGATGTTGTTTTGATTGAAATTTAAGAACTCTTAAGATGAAGGAGGAGAGAGAGAAGGTTAAATGGTTTATATAGAGTATAGATATTTTATATATATATATATATATATATAATGGGTAGGACTAGTAAAATCAAAACAATAACTTGAAAGAAAATAAGTTAGATGAATCAAACAGGTTGAAAGCCCCAAAGTGTATTTTTAATGTATAATCCCTCTTGGATCGTTTTATTGAAAAAGCTAGATTATCAAAATGATATATATTCCTTAATCATCTTTGACGCACTAAATATTTATTAAAATAATTAAAAAAACTAGGGGTAGAAATATTTCAGGTCAACCAAACCAGCCTCGGCTACTTTTAACCTTTAAGAACACTAATACACTATGCTTTTTAACCTATTACCCAAACTGCCTGACCTGCCTAATTTGTGACCCCTAGAGTCCACAGATCAGCAGATGTTACAAGAGAATATACCCTTAAAAGCCAGACAAAAATCGGGGAGAACTGTCCAAGCTCAGAAGTTGTGGTCTTCCCCCCAGAAGCTCTGACTCGAATATGCTTAGTCATTTCGGTCACAAGAGAAAGACGATCAAGTGCGGCCTCATCTATACCTCCCATCTGACATACAAATATACAATAGACATGAACAGTGAAATGAAGTAAGAGCAAAGCACAAAATGAATCAAGATAAACAAAATTCTGACCTGGTTGTATATGAACATGCTTGATAAGAGTACAGCTAGTGAGAAGATTTGTGTGCTATATGTTCCCTAAAAAAACAGCACCATTAAAAAAGATGTTTATACAAGATCATCAAAAAAAATTACAAAAAGAATAGAACTAGATGTTTTAGAAGTCACGCCAACCGTTTGATCATAAGCATCAATTCCTTCACTATCTATCAGTAAAAGATTGTATTCAGTTCCGTCAAGAGCAGTTCTCCTCAAAGGAGTGCTCCATAGCCAGAGGCCTTTTGTGCATGGGCGATGAGTAGATGCAACCTGAAATCCACTGCTCCTTCCAAGAAGCTACAAAAAAAAATAAGAAGAAGAAACAAACTATTACAATCAAAGCCACAAAGTTGGAGTTGGCCACTAATCGTGATGGTGATAAGAGTGGTCACCGCATTAATGAATATAGCACGCACTGAAATTTCATATCATTGCAATGTCAATATAGTAAATGAACATGTGAAAGGTCAATTTGTACCAACAATCCAACATAGAACATATTTTTTCACATGACCTGCAGATGTTAAGGTTGTGATAAACTAAATCATCTCTGCACAACAACAGGCCTCCTCTATAAGGCCATCTGTATGGCATACCATTCAGGTTCTCCAACCCAGCTTCCACATCAGCGCCACATCACCTTCTGCTTCCCTTCCCCTTCTCAACCCAAAAGTTAGTATAGCCTAACCCAATCTTACTCATACCTGCTTATTTTATTTTATTACATGTATTAAGAGAGAGAGAGAGAGGAAAAGGTAGCTCGGGTTCACCAACCGGAAATGGAGGAAAGAGAATACCAACCCAAAACATGCGTATGGGTGCTCCCCTCCAACCCGTTGAGCCCAAAGTGTTACCCGAGCCCTCAGGTTATGTTATACGGACGGTCTAAAACCAAATGGTAACAGCCTCTGTGAATTAGAAACTGTAAAGTGGATAAAACATTTGATTCCATTCTTTGACATAATTCTATTTGGTTTGTCAATCTGCCAAAGAAATGGAAATGTAGAAAATGAAAAATGACAGAATTAAACTCTAAAGACATATGATTCTTATATGGTGAGAGACTTGAAATCCTTCCTCATTCAGAAGTTACCAATTTGATATTTTTATTTCAATTCAATATTTATTATAGACTATTTAAACTAAATATCTAATGTTTAATATTTAACAATATTATTTGATACTAAATATTCATTAATAAACTACCAATAATACAATGAATATTTTTTATTAAGTATTTCAATTCAATATTTAGTATTCAAAAATTCACATTTAATATTTATACTCTCTATTGATTGTTTAATATTTAATATAACATTAATCTTTATATTAAACAATTTAATTCTACAATTCCAAATAATTATTGTATTTCTATTTAACATTTAGTTCCAAAATTATTATTTTATATATAAGATTTACTATTGATGTTTGTTATTTAACTACAATCTTTTAGCCCACGCCCTGCTACAGGATTTAACTTTTGCTTGCTGCGCTTTAGCCCTAAAACATAAAATAGAAATATTAAGTCTTATTTACATTAGTTTAAATTTAAACAATTTATCTTAGAAGATTATTGTAACATCCCTATTTTCAGCCAAATGTATATATATATATAATTTTTGTGTTTAAAGAAGAGATTTGGGTAAACATCCAAATTTACTATAAAGCTAAAAATGCTTAATATACAAACTATAAGGGCTAAATCAAGATAGAT
>JAUEJL010090245.1:0-14313 GCA_032274825.1 Drosophyllum lusitanicum
TTGGGTTTTTGACCCATTTGACCTAAAAAGTCAAAAATGGAAGAACATGGAGGAGAAGCTTACAAAGATCAAGGAAGATAGAGAAGATGACTAAGAAAGAATCTGAACTTGGATTTGCAGCAAGGAATTACAGCTTGATTAATCTCTCTTGATTTTCTTCTTGTTTCTCCTTCAAGTCTAACAAGAACAAAGTGAAGATGAAGTATGAGTTTGTGTGTCTGTGTACGTGAGTAAAGGTGGAGACCGACTTGTGGGTTTTATTTATCCACAAGTGGATATTTTGTTCCCCTTTTCAACTTACAACTCATCTCTCGTTTACCAGTTTCAACTACCGGGGATATTTTTGGAATCTTTATCTTAAACCGTTTATTATTTCATCATCTTTATCTATTTTTATTAATATTTTTATCATCTCTTTTAATAACTATTTTTAGTAATTTATACCAATAACTAACATATATATATTTAATTCAATTTTTTTAAATTATTTAACATACCACATACACGTGCGTTTAGGCCCTTGTTGAGGATGTTACATTTATACGTTTACAAACAAAGATCTAAGACATAATAGAACAACACATGTTCTGCCTTTTACACATGAAACATACAATCTGAAAGGAAGAGCAGATTTGACATTTTGCTAGACTCAGCTAACAGAAAGTACTAAGAAACTTTATAACTTTCACTACTCAGTTGAAATGATAGATCAGTTGATCATTTTTGAAAAGACTCAGTTGTTACCTATTGCTCAGCTGATCATACAAATGCTCAGTTGATCAATAGTTATGCTAGGAAGACATAAGCTCATGTATTGATATGATCAGTTAATCCAGAATGCTCAGCTGATCATTTAAATACATCAGTTTATGTAGGAAGATAACTTGTGTGAAGAAAGAGTTACTTAGCTGATGATGTGGGCCTCAGCTTATCCATCATTCACTCAGCTGATGGTATAGCTGAGCAAAATCCTTGCACAACTGATGGTGTAAACACTCAGCTGATCAATTTTCTTCACTCAGCTGATAGATGATTTTCCTCGGCTAATGGTCTTTTACACTTGTTTTCTTCATCTGATACTCCTCAGGTGATGTCCTTCGGCTGATACTTTGAGTAGTGGCTGATGCTCAGCTGATGGTTACATACTTAGCATAATTTCATGAATCTGATTCAAACAACACATGTTTGAATACTTTCTTAGTCATACTGAAAGTAGGGTTTGGTTATCATCAAATTCTATGTTTTAAGATTTGCAGAGTTGATTATTAGGGTGAAGTGATTATCTCCCCAACAAAGAGGTTGTGTACCGAACACGCCCACTTACAAAAGAGAATATGATTAAATAAGTCATTCCATCCAATAAAATTAAAATTTTCAACTCCTATCACTAACCCACTTGAACACATCGAGTATGACGACATCGTTTAGTGTATCTCTCTTGATTTTGGAATTGGAAAAACACATTGTTCTTGTGGTTTGAATTGTACGCATTGATGTTAAAATTAACTGGTTGAAACATTTCCTTGACCGTATCTGATCCTCTTATCAAATAAGCCACAAGTCTAATAACCCAAAATGGATTGTTGTGGTGAACCATAGACTCCCAGCCAAAGCTTTGTTTATTTCCATAAATCTCGCGCAACAATACATATAACGAAGATCTTCATTGCAAATGGGGCAATGAGTGCAATCGTACCCATTTGGTTGACGAGATAGATAAAGGAGACCAAAATTCTTGAGTCGATTTCCTTTCACAATTCATGGACAAAGCAGTTCATGGAAGTGAACATTGGCAAAACCATCCATCTTCGTTGTCCTCGAGTTAAACCAAGGACAAAAGGTCCAACAACTTATTGAGTTGGCCTTGTTCCATCCCGCTTCTTTGAGGCCTATGCCAGGCCCAGTTTAATGGTATTCTTTCACCTAAGTGACTACTTTTGAATGTTTTTAAAGCAAGGATCCGAGGAAATAAATGTGCTAAAGTTTTCTATCACAACCAAATGTCCTTCCAAATAGGATTGAAGCTCAATTCCCTACCTTCCAAAATAAGATAGAAGCCATACGTTATGTGATGATGGTTCATCAAAAATAAATGCATCCACTTTATCCATGGATTGACTCTATAACCTTGCACCAAAGTGCATTCGGTATATCTTCGGAATCTCCACTGCCATTTGAAAAGTAATGCTCGATTACTTGAAAGAATGAATCTTTCCCTTATCTTTTGAAGAGCACGCTTTTTTTTCAAGAATCGAACGATGAAAGGTAATATGTTCCAAGTTTTCCATGTATATGCCAGCTAGTTGAGAAAGCGAGACAACTAATTAGAAATGAGAGGTGTTTTTTTTTCATTTCCAATAAGAAAGCCTTTTTCAGAATTCATCAATAATTGGTGTCCGATTATCCACTTTTTCATGTTGGATCGATGATGAAGTAAAAGCGAGGAAGTAAGGAGGATCGACGACGAATGGCCAAAGCAAGACTATAACAACCTCCCAAGGTTCAACTCCCGCACCAAACACTTTACTCTCGACAAGTTCATTTTTTGCACCTTCAAACACTACATGAAGGGTCTCCTAGACCAATATATGTATGAATAGAAAGGGGAAAGTGTGTCACCTTTGACAATGTTCCTTTTTTTATTATAAGTTCTAAAGATTGAGACCCATTAATTACAAGGACAACCCGAAATAGCAACCGAAGACATCCATTGATCCATTTTTTCAATGATGAAGGAAAACCCATTTAGAGTAATGCTTTTCCAAACCCAATCTAAAAGTGTGACAAAAGATATGTGCCCTTCTTTACTGCTCTTAATCTCTTATAGAAGTGTTACGAAAAAAATAATTAAGATATATTACTTTACTAGTTATGTCTTTGCTAGCTTAATTATCTTCAATATAAAAAGCTTTTTAGCTTTCTTAATTATTTCCTTATGAGAATTTGGCTAAACTAATTAACTAAGGGTGGTATTTTCATCCATTGATCCATTTTTTCAATGATGAAGGAAAACCCATTTAGACTTTAGAGTCCTAATGGATGGGTCAAAATGGGCAATCTGTTTCGAATATTTGGGTCAATGGAAGTTTCATTTTCCTATAAATATATCCTTATTTTTGGCATTTTTTCTCCGATGATCGATTAAACCTATCTTGTATTTCTAATAAGTTGTTTATCCATTGTCATGGGGAATTGTATACATAGTGGGTTGGTTTATTTCGACCCAAAACAGATAATTACACATTACTTTTATTCAATAGAATAGTATATAAAAGTTATAAAATATTAACCGAGTTTCATGATTATTTCATTTAGGTTACTAACTTTTAGGAGCTTATGAAATTCATAACGATGTACCAATTTTGAAACTTGAGACTGATATCTGTAGTTAAGAAAAAGTTTGAATGATTTAAATGTTAGACTATTGAAACTTAATTGATATCAGATTATATTTTCCTTATACTTTTCCCTATAGTCGACCACGAAAACCATGATATAAAAATTCATAAAATGGAAGGAATCACATTTTACAAGCAATGACCAAATCATAAGTTGGAGAGGTGATGAAGTACTTATATCAAACCTTACCCTTAAGTAGAAGGATCTTTTGTGAGCCCACTCTTCCAATGTTTAGACAACACAAACAAGGGGTATGCATGGGGTGGTTGGGGAAGTTTGGAGCTCAAACCAAATCCTATCTGTTAATTTCAGTTTTAAGATTTTCAAACCCAATGGCTTTGATTTTGGCGGGTTCTAGTCATTAAAGGTTCGGTTTTGGTTTTAAAACCGAACCCACCTGGTTTTCAACTTTAACATATAATTTAGTGCACTAACCTTCATTTTCCTAGCATTATATACAAATATCAACAACATCTAATTTTCAGCATTAATTAATTTTAATGTCTAATAACATATTTCAGTAGTAAATACCATTTTCAGTCTAAATATTCAAAATATAAACGTTTTTGTATTATATAATCATAATATAAACGTCGATTTGAAAAGGGTTAAACAAAAAAGGAATGGAAAATTAAAGACCATAGTAATTAGATCTTGAAATATTTAATGGGTTTCATTGACTTCTATTTAATAACTATAAAATTTTAAAATATATATAATATATAAAATATTAGTGGGTAGATTTCTTAATGGGACAGTTTCTGGATAAACCGAAGCCATCAAGTTTTTTAAAATTTAAAACCAAACCATATTCAATTTTAACAGATTGATTTTGATTTCTATGCTCACCACTAACACAAACAACTTTTTTTTTTGTCTTTCTTTATGACATGATGAAGTATTTGATTCTTTTCTTATTCCAACCTACAAAACTCTACCTCTAAGTTTACCACTTCAAATTGGTTAATGAAAAATGATTAGAACCATAAACTTAGTTATCTATGAATAAATATGGGTTTTAATTTCATTCAAAAACTCCAATATAAATTCTTTTCAAACAAACATTGGTATTTCATATTTCTTATACATTTATTTGAAATCATAACTCCAACTATATAATCCTATGCTCACCTCTCCTACTAGTTTAGTTTCATATAATATAATTCCCCTACAATAATATCTTCTAGAATTCAAGGGAAAAGGTCATAGGCTTGATCGTTTGACTGGGAGTGATCACAAAATTGCTAATCTAGGTAGTTTAGATGCATATGGCAAGAGGAAGAAAAATGACAAAGAATGGGTGCATAATCTATTCATATATATATAACTTGCATTATTTGCAATCAGAATTCAAGTGGGAAATGATCACTGCAAGTCGATCCTTACAAGTCAAAGAGTCAAACATCTAGCTTCCACCTCAATGCCACATACTTCACATCATTCTTTTATATTTTTATATATGTCATGCTTAGATTTATTTTTAATAATAAATATTGTTTTTTGATTCTCATAAAGTGAGTGGGACCTATTTAGGGGAAAGAAAATTAAGGGAAAAAAAGGATTTTTTTTTTTTTTTTGTTATTTAATTTAGGGCCCTTTAATTTATGTTCCTAAATTGAAAAGAAAATGAAAGAAAAGAAACATGTAGAGGTTTATTTGTGTTTCCGAATAAGAGAGAAAATTAAATGAAAATCTAACACTTTTTATAATTATACTCTTAAATCGTTTATTTTATTTTAAGAAATTTCCTTCATATCATTCTAACAAAATTAAACTATTAGAAATATAAATTCATAAAATAAACCTTTGACAAATATAAACATCAAAATATTTATCAGAAAATTACGTATATAACCAAAACCGTAAGATATGAACAAAGTGGATTCATTTATTTGGTGTAAATGGCAATTATTTAGCCAATTCCTTTAGTGGAGAGAAATATTATTACGAAGACGAAGACAGTAATTTTTTTTAAATAGCATAACACACGCACGTACTAATATACTCTTAAATCTACATTTTTTGTTTACAGCAAGACTTGAACTCATAACCATAGGTCATAAGAAACACTTTTCAACACCTTAATACCGCTAGGTTACAAAAGTGTTTTAGACATTGTTAGCATCTAATTTTGTGTTGCCCAAGTCATTAAATCAGTAAAACATAACATAAAAGAACAAAAGGTTGTAGGTAATTAATGAAAGTCAGGCCTTCCAAAACTATTAAACCAATAGGATACTATTAGAATCAAGTTGTTTTTATTTATTATTTTAATTAAAGTTTTCTTCTAATTTGTATTTCCTAGAAGTATATGGTAGATTTAGTAAGTACCCTTTGTATATATAAACAATCTAATTTACCTTAATTCCTTAAGCATTTCAATATTCTAAATACTCTATGTGTGCGTTCTTAGTTCTCTCACGTATTCTTATATTATAGTTGAGATCATACATGATCATTGTGCATTTACCTTAATTACATTTAATACATGATACAATTGAAATCCTACTCATGCTTTCTAGCTACTAATTAAAGTCAAACCCTACTTCATTCCTCATAAAATTTTTACTAGTACTTCTTTTTAACAACAAATAGTCATATACACGCATCCACTAAATCTACTTCATTATCTACAATGGAGCTTGAACTCACTACCTCTTGGAAGCATAACACCAGATACCGCTAGAATATAAGCCTTTTGATTTCTTTTTTACCACTACTTATCCCTCACATTTGAAAATCCATTAAAGATTACATAAGCAAAAACATGAATACTTGACAAGGGAAAAAAAAGGAAACGGAGAGTTTCTTCAATTGACGCAGAAGCAGAAAAAAAGGAGCAGATTATGTATTTAAGAAAAATGATATATTCTTTTACTTTTTCATCCTACTTTATCCTCTTACTCACCATAAGATACATGTACAGTCCACTAATTCTTTTTTCTCACCTCTTCTATTGATTTTAACACTTGTATTGACTTTGTGAATGGATAAGTAAGATGATATAACACCTTTCCGTATTTAAGGATGGAGAAAGCAAACAAAGATGGTTATGCAGTAGGATGGATAATTTTTTTATAGTAATTTAGGCGAAGTGTATGGTCATGAAAAACATACACCATTCTTTTCTCTTCAAAATCTTCCCAAAGTTGGGAGGAAAACCAAAAAGGAAAATGAGATGTAATTTTATTTCCAAAATCATTTATTTTCACCCCTAAAAAACTAGGAAACATGAACAAAAAAAATTCTTTCCCAAATCCTTCTAATTCCTTCTTTCTTCCCTCGATTATTCTAATTTTAAGAAGAGTATGAATCATTGCACTCTCCGTCTCATGACATATGTAAGAGAGTTAGTCTATTGATGTAATATATGTATGTAAAGAAGAAATGAGTACACTTAACATCCTTTTAAAAATCCGATATGGCTATATCTCTTCTTAGTTCGTAACTAGCCAGGTTATCCTTCTGTATCCTTCTACTCTTCTAAATTGATCAATATGAGTCTTAAAATTAATAAAAATAAATTAGTGGATTATACACGTTATAAATAATTGAATAGAATACAAAAATTTTATATTTATTAATAGAATTTTCATACTTTTACGTATCTATATCTATACTGCTATATAAATTATTTAACATTATTTCTCCTCCTTAACTTTAAGAGTTCTTAAAATTCAATCAAGACATCATCTTGACCTTTCTTCTATTTAAACTAATCTCATACACTCAATCTTTAACCATTTTACTAAATCCCCTAATTTACTTTAACTTTATTCATTTAAAATATACTATCACACAAACACAATTATCCATCCATATCAATACAATTTCCAAAATCTTACTAAATTCTCTCTCTTTATTTCATAAATATAAATCTTTTTTCTTATTTTAATGTCTTTTAGATTTTATTTTTAAAATTAAATAAAATAGTTTATGCAGATAAAAGAAAATTTGAAAAAAACGGACAAGTTGCCGAAGAAAACTTTTTTGTGACATTGAACCGCACAAATAACATATCATTACATTCTTAAAAATGACATGTTACAAAACAATAACTATTCACCATCGTAATATTGTGCGGGTACGTTGCTAGTAAATATTTAAAATATATATTGAAACTAAAGAAAAAAAAGTTATTGGGCGGAACGCGGATATATTAAAAATAAACGAAAAGTGAAAGGGGGAAAGAAAAAAAAAACATCACAGTATCACATGATATCGGAAGGGGTATTGTTCACCGTTTTATATTGGCCACGATTCTATTAACTTATAATAACCAAGAAAATTAAAGGGTAAATTACTAATTAATAGATTTAAAAGGTAATGCATTAATGCGTACTTTTTTTATCTAAAAAATTAATTGTAAATTTTATTCTGTTATTAGAAAATTTCTTTTTTAAATCAAGTTATAAAAAATAATTTTGAGATTTTTGTTATGTTATAATACCATTTTTTTAACATTAAAAAGAGATTTCATTAAAACAAACCTCATAGGTACCAGGGGTGTTTAATAATTGGTTTTACCCGAAAATCCACCCGATCCATATAAGTTTAGGTTAATTGGTTATGGCTTAATTAAATTTAGATCGGTTATTCGGAAACACCCGATTATTAGTCGGATTATGGTTTGGATTTGAATTTTGAGTTTTCCTTTTGGGGTCCGACCAAAGACCCGAATAAATAAAGGGATGACATTTTAATTTTTATGATATATATACATATATATTATATCATATAATTCCTTTGAAATAGTTTATTTCGTTTGAGTTTCTTTATGAATTATTGAATAATAGTAATTTCTTAAAAGCTTTTGTAGGTAAACAAAAGTTAAGAATCTATGTTTTTTAAAATTATAGAGATATAATGGTTTTGACATATTGCTTGATTATTTTGTACCTAATATAATAATATCAGTTATTTGAATTTGGTGATCTTGTGGTCAAGTGTCAAGTGTGTGCGACTAGTGATAAGTGTTGTGTGTGTTTTTTGGTGACAAATTTCTTACTTAGTTTTACGGGCCCCGAACCAATTAAACCGATGGTTATTCAGTTGGATTGATTTGGTTTAGTATATTATGGTTTGGATTAAGGCCGGTTTAATTTTTTTTTTCAAAATCCAATTAAACCGAATCGATTAAATCCATAAAATCGACAACCGACCGATTTAACACCCTTACTCAAAGGTAATCATTAATTCAGGAAACTAAATATACACATTTAATGCCCGCCGGTTGTATGACAATTGCATCACATAGTATTTGAAGGATTTTGCTATGGACCTTATATGAATTATTACATACGATCGTATGTAATAATTCATACAAGTATCACATTTATTTGTAAAAAAATATAATGTGACACTCGCGAAACCTCAAATAATAATATTAATTAATTAAACAGCGCGCCATAATAGCAACATCGAAATGTGATCCTTGCCCAATCTAAATATATCTAAGTAGTTGTATTCTCATAACTTTATATATGTTTGATTTGCAATACCATTGAGAATATGTAATTTTTAATCACACGAAAAGAAATGTCCCCAAAAATATTAATTTCTCGTATTAAATCCTCTTATTAACTAAATTATATATAACACTTGTAAAATAATTCGAATTATTTGATTTTCATAATTACTCTTATTAGCTACTAGAAATATAACTACAAGATAGAGTCTAATAAGAAAAGGATTATGTATATATATAAAGAGTTAATTACAAATTTCGTCTTTGTGGTTCGTCTCTGCATCGGTTAGAAGATAAAGAACTCAGTAGGTAAATTTCGATCTTTAAACTAAAAAAGATGAAAACTTGTGACAAGAAAACGGTTTTAAGGTCAAGATTTCATATGGGTTCTTCATCATTTAGGGCTTTGATTTTGGCTAACTCGATTTAGGCATGAACCAAGAAACTCATCGGTTCCAAATCGGTCTAGGTTCCAAATCAACCAGATTACCATGGAAGAGAGAAACAATTAGAAACCCTTATCTCCTTCTATTTATTTTCATTATATGGAAAGTTTCAAAGAAATCTAAATTGGTCTGGGTAGGGATGGCAAAACAACCCGAACCCGTTGGGGAAAACCGAACCCGACTAGTTTCGGGGTTTGATTGGGGATGACATTTCGGGTTCGGGTTCGGGTCCCGGGCACACTATCCCCGCCCCGCCCCGCCCCAATATATGTTTATATATTTTATATATTTATATACATATATGTTTTATATATTTATACACATTATAAATATATATGTTATATATATATATATATATATATATATATGGTATTTGGAGAGTACAAAAATGCTTCAATAACATGTAGACATGTTGTTCATTGTTTTTGATTTGGTAATGGTGTTTCATTTGAAACAATCAAACAAGGAGTTTATTATGTTTGGAAGATTTTTTGACCGTTTGTTTCCAATAACAGTCGCTATTTTTGTTTTTTCTTGTCTTTTTAGTCGGGTCGGGTTCGGCTTTATCACTAGGTTTCGGTTTCTGGTCGCAGCCGGGTTTGACAGACACCCCGACGAGTTGCCCCAAAACAATCCCCGACGGGGAACGGGGTAGGGACGGGGACAGGTTTTCATTTCGGGTTTGGGAACGGGATGACCAAAACCCGCCCCGTTGCCATTCCTAGGTCTAGGTTCCAAATCAAACAAACACAAACCCTCTTCAATAGTGGCCAACGGGGAGGTGACAGCCGATGGGGAGGTGACTTGGAGGTTGCAGGTTCTTAAATCAATAATGGTTACATGCCTTAACAGTGGCAGATGGCCAACCGTGATAGTTACAGACTCTACAACAGTTTTGGAGCAATAGCGATGGTGGCTTGGTGCTTAGAGGAGATGGAGAGATGGAGCGAGGGAGAGATTGGGGATTCGGATGGAGATTCTGGAGTGAGATGGTGATGGCAAATGGTGGCGATGGTGTGATTACCGATGGTGGCGGTGGTGGTGTCGACCATCCTCTCCTAATCATGGCCCATCACCTAATTATATGGCCTCTTATGGTGTGAAATCAGTGGTTTGGTGGATTACTTTTGATGGTGTGGCGGTGTGCTTTCTGGAGTGTAGAGAGAAAGAAGTCGATGGTGGGCCGGTGGTGATGGAGTGCAAAGAGAAGTCAAATAGAGTTACGGACTGTTCTTGAGTTAAAGAAGAGGAAAAGAAAGAAAAGGGAAAGGAATCTTTTCTTTCCCTATCTTTCCTCCCATTTTCTTCGTTAAACGAAACTCGAGAACACAACTTTTTTGGTTTTCTTTTTAAATCATTTCCTTTTTTTGCTAAAAAACTCGAGGACTTGGTGTAAACGCTTTTTTATTTTTCTTTGGTAATAAAGGTTGTGGTTCATATGACCAAAATACCCTCGTATACATGGAACATGAGGGGTCTCTAGTAGAAAAGGTAACGTTAGTAACAGTAAAGGACAAAACTCATAACAAAATGTAAACCATAACTGTCAAAGTAATTTTGGAAAATAAATATCAAAAAGTGAAATTTTAAGCAAACCACATACTGCCAAAGTAATCGAACATGTTATCGAGCACAAACTATTGCCATCGATGTCGCATTGTGCGGATACAATGCTAGTACATATATATAGGGGAGGGTTCAATCGAGAACTGTTTTTCGTACGAGAATTGCGATAACCAATCTTAGCCCTTGATTAAACTTAATTAATAGCTAAGATTTTTTGGCAGCTCATTAATGTTTCATTAATGGATCATTAACGACGCATTAACGAGGATTATTTCGGAAAAATCAAAACTCGCAAATTAATGACGACTCATCTGAACACAATTCACGGTTGGGTAAATATATAAATTACCAAAATATCTCTGTTAATGAGTCATTAATGGCGTTAAAATCAGTTCTCGTACGAAAAACAGTTATTGTTTGAACTTTTCCATATATATACATATGTATATGTATATATATAGGGAAAAGTTTAAACGAGAACTGTTTTTCGTACGAGAAATGCGAGAACCAATCTTAGCCGTCTAATTCCCCCTCTTTCAATTGGATTGCGCACCCATGAATTCCTTACATGCACCTTGCCACACTCAATCCCCCCACGCTCTTCATCCATGAATTCTACTTACCACTTGAATGGCCAAGATTAGTTCTCGTACGAAAAACAATTCTCTTTTGAACCCTCCCCTATATATATATATATATATATATATGGTTAAGTTATTGTAACTTGTAAGAGGAGACTTAAGGAGAGATGAGAGAGATGTAATATGAAACCTAGGATTTTAGATAGAGTCAAAGAAAGCTGGTCAAAATTTATGAAAGTCTTGACCGGTCAATAAACGAAATCAGGGGCATAATTGTAAGTTTCAAAATACTCAAATATAACCGATGCAGTAAAAATCCTACAATTCTGCTCAACATCAACTGTCAATCGTTCTTAAGAGCATATAACATCAAATTTCAAAATTCAAAATATTTGTACCAAAAATATGAAAAGCAAATCAAAACCATCTTGAAGAACCGGAAATCGCGGTTGAATGCACAAGGTGTCTATATAACACGAATCGGGAACATAAACTAGATATTTAGATGATATTGAGGATAAGGATAATACCAACAAGTACAATTAGGAAACATAAACCAGATAGTCATCAAAAAGAGTAAAAATAAAAAATAGACAACAACACAAAACCCATAATATATTTTGCACATTAATCCACAATATTTAGATGATATTGGACATATATATGGACTAGATTTATAAGTTAAATAGGATAATGAATGCCGAGTCACATATTGATCATCTATAAATTTTTGATTCACACATTGATATCAGCATGTGAAGGAGCGGAAACTTCGAGAAAGATTGGGAAAGATGAGGTAGAAGTTAAAGAAGTTAGAGAATCAACTACCGGTACATGTATAAAAAGCACAGAGAGAGACAACAAGGTACCAAGTGATAATGATTTTGTCACCCCTCCAAAGAAAAAGATGGCAACCACACACAAACAAGTAAAAGAAAACAAGATGAAGTTGCCAAGGAAGAAGTCTACTGATGTTGCATAAAAAATGATAATGATATAGATGTAAAGAAGAATGAAGGGGCAAGATGTAACACAAAAGGTTGAGACGAGTGAGGATAAGATCAGCTCGAGTATCTTTCTACCCTATGACTCACATGCTTACATATGCACAGACGAATAGTGTTAAGGAAGTCGGGTTTGGAAGCCTTCTGAAGTTTGAGATAAATGAATTGCCAACAAAAATGGGGTATTGGGATTTACAAAACTTTGATGCAAACACGTGTTCACTTAAAATTGGGGATAAAAGCCTGATTATAACCGCACACACAGTGCATGATGTGCTTGGCATACCAAAAGGTAATATAAGAATAAAACCATTCGGATCAACTTGCAAAACAGACAAGGTTACGCCAAAGTGGTGAAAACAGTTCTTCTCGTAAAAAAAAAGGATATACATGAATGAAATAGTGGACCTAATGACACAGCAGAAAGAAGGAGGAGATTTGTTTAAACTCAATTACCTGGTAGTGTTTGTGACAACTATGATTGAAGGATTAAAGTGTGGCACCGTGAATCAGAAATTCCTTCCGTGCATAAAGGATTTAAACATTGTTAAAAATATGAATTGGTGTTCATACCTCCTTGACTGTTTAAAACAGACAAAAATTGAGTGGAATGAGGAAAGGCATTTCAATGGTCCTTTAATATTTTTAGTGGTGAGCCTTTAACATTCAAGTATACATACAACAAATATAGATTACATGATTATATAACTAATAGGTAGAACCTTCTCTATTTTACCTCACAGGTATTATATGTCAACTCAACAAAATCTATGAGGAATCCAGTTGACATCAGCACACCAAGTATACAAGTATACATGCATGGAGTTCTGACAAACTCAATGAAAGAGAAAAGGAAGAGTAGTTCATAGGAAATTTTGGTACACTGAGTGTTGTTCAGAATGGTGCCAAAACATTTGAAGATGATGAAGATGTGCCATTGTAGCAGCTTATTGACCGAAAAAGAAAAAGAGGATCAAGTGTTAAAATGCTGGAAGAAATCGGTAACCGTATGTCGAATAATCATTCACAACAGTACTACATTTTAAATTATTTTGGATTATGTCTAAATTTCTTACTTTGAATAGGGTATTCCTTGTATCAAGGGAAAGATAATCTTTTATCCACCGGAAAATCACATTGTTCATCACGTAACAAATGTGTTGAGTAAAAGAATCAAAAAATTATGGAAGTTCCGGTAGTTATAAGTTCAAGAGGAACAATGACTAAAGAAGTAACTGAAATTGATAAGACATGATATTATAAATTTTAAAATTGAAATATGATAAATAATAGGAAATATATGTTTACTTGAGATTTACTTCTTTGAATTATATATAGGAGATTCATCATCTAAAGAAAAAGAGAAAGTTACAAGCACAAAAAAATCTTAAGCTTCATCAGGTAACAAAGTTGAAGAGGCAAACAAAGAAGACAAAATGAAACTACAAAAAAATAAAATAACAAAAGGTTTATCAACAAGAGATGGTTTTGAGATTGGTAAGAGATGAAAATACAGAAATTTAATTTGTGAATGTCATAATAATACACAATAATTTCCTATAAGATGTAGATTAGAAATTGAACATTGGTGTAAAAATGTATGAATTGCAGGTTCATCGGCCAAAAGGATATGTGAACCAGAAAAGATCAAGACTGTTGCAAATTCAAAGAATCCAACTAATGAAGAGAACAAATTACAAGTGGAACAGAAAGATAGAGAGGAATTTGAAGATAATGAGTCCCTTAAAGCAAGATTGGATGCAATGATAGATGCCAAAAAGAAAAGCAATAGCAAAAGTGAGACACATGAAGGTAATAATTAGTGAATAATAAAATGAATATTTTTATTA